>JARPMJ010007781.1:0-40134 GCA_033366665.1 Phoxinus dragarum | reverse complement strand
CTACCATTAGGAGATATCATTAGGAAACATGGAATTAGCTTTCACTGTTATGCCGACGATACTCAGCTGTATATTCTTCAAAACCTAACGAAACCTACCAATTCACAAAATTAACGGAATGCATAGCTGATATAAAAAATTGGATGACTAGTAATTTCCTACTACTAAATTCAGAAAAAACAGAGATTCTAATTATTGGACAAAAAACTTCCACACGTAATAACCTAGAGTACTGTCTAACACTTGATGGCTGCTCTGTTAAGTCTCTCGACGTCGGTTAGGAACCTGGGTGTGCTCTTTGATACCAATCTTTCATTTGAAAGTCATGTGTCTAGTATCTGTAAAAACCGCTTTCTTCCATCTTAAAAATATATCTAAATTACGTCATATGCTCTCAATGAATAATGCAGAACAATTAGTTCATGCGTTTATGACCTCAAGGCTAGATTATTGTAATGCTCTACTGGGTGGTTGCCCTGCACGCTTAACAAACAAACTACAGCTAGTTCAAAACGCAGCAGCTCGAGTTCTTACCAGAACCAGGAAGTATGACCATATTAGCCCTGTTCTGTCAACACCTGCATTGGCTGCCTATTTAAACATCGTATAAATTTTAAAATATTGCTGATCACTTACAAAGCACTAAATGGTTTAGCTCCGCAGTACTTGAGCGAGCTCTTAACGCATTATAGTCCTTCACGTCTACTGCGATCTCAAAATTCCGGCCAGTTAATAATACCTAGAATATCAAAATCGACTGCTGGCGGTAGATCATTTTCCTACTTAGCACCAAAACTTTGGAACAGTCCTTCCTACCATTGTCCGGGAAGCAGACACACTCTGTCAGTTCAAATCTAGACTAAAAACACATCTCTTCGGCCTAGCATACACATTATAGACTTATATAATTAGGCCTGCATAGTTTAGAACAGCCGGGACCCGGGAACACTTCCCGTAATCCTGATGTACTTGGTACATCATAAGAAGGATGGCGTCTACGCTAATATTAGTCTCTCTGTCTATCCCAAGGTTTACTGCTGTCCACCGGAACCAGGCCGTATCCAGATCTGATGAAGGACCAGCGCCAGGACACGACGACGACGCCGCTGACCTGAAGTGTCAACCAGTCTCTCCTCCTCTCCACTCCCGACTTCAACCAACCGGAACTGGACAAATACTCTGATTCATTCTGAACTTCATACACTGTTCACTCATTGGCCAGAGGAGAACTGGCCCCCGACTGAGCCTGGGTTCTCCCAAGGTTTTTTTCTCCCTTCTGTCACCTGATGGAGTTTTGGTTCCTTGCCCGCTGTTGCCTTACCTTCTGGCTTGCTTAGTTGGGGACATTTAATATTCAATTATTTTCAATTTTTTTTTTTTTTGTATTTTCATGTTATAACTGTGAAGCTGCTTTGATACAATCTGTATTGTAAAAAGCGCTATATAAATAAAGATGACTTGACTTGACTTGACTTGGAAGGTTCTCAGGTCTGATTGGTGGAGAGCTGCAGAGATGGTTTGTTCTTCTGGAAGATTCTCGGGCCTGATTGGTGGAGAGCTGTAGAGATGGTTGTTCTTCCGGAAGGTTCTCAGGTCTGATTGGTGGAGAGCTGTAGAGATGGTAGTTCTTCTGGAAGGTTCTCAGGTCTGATTGGTGGAGAGCTGTAGAGATGGTTGTTCTTCCGGAAGATTCCTCGGGGCCTGATTGGTGGAGAGCTGTAGAGATGGTAGTTCTTCTGGAAGGTTCTCAGGTCTGATTGGTGGAGAGCTGTAGAGATGGTAGTTCTTCTGGAAGGTTCTCAGGTCTGATTGGTGGAGAGCTGCAGAGATGGTTGTTCTTCTGGAAGGTTCTTCTCTCTCCACAGAGAAACGCTGGAGCTCTGTCAGAGTGACCATCGGGTTCTTGGTCTCCTCCCTGACTAAGGCCCTTCTCCCCCGATCGCTCCCAGCTCTAGGAAGAGTCCTGCTGGCTCCCAACTTCTTCCATTTACAGATGATTGAGGTCACGGTGCTCACTGGGCCCTTCAATGCTGCAGAAATGTTTCTGTCCCCTTCCCCAGATCTTTGCCTCGATACAATCCTGTCTCGGAGGTCTACAGACAATTCCTTCGGACTTCATGGCTTGGTTTGTGCTTTGACATAAACTGTTAACGGTGGGACCTTATTTAGACAGGTGTGTGCCTTTCCAAATTATGTCCAATCAACTCAATTTTCCACAGGTGGACTCCGATCAAGTTGTAGAAACACCTCAAGGATGATCAGTGGAAACAGGACGCACATGAGCTCAATTTTGAGGGTCATGTCAATGGCTGTGATTACTCATGTACATGTGATTTTTTTTTAATACATTTGCAAAGATTGCAAGCAAACTTCTTTCACGTTGTCATTATGGGGTTTTGTGTGTAGAATTTTGAGGGAAATAATTAATTTAATCCATTTTGGAATAAGGCTGTAACATACACAATGTGGTAAAAGTGAAGCGCTGTGAATACTTACATTCACTATACAGTCACTATAATGAAACCAGGCACTTTGGTCAATTAAATATCATATAATATAGAGATTTTTTTTAAATATTATATTTTTTATTGATTATAATCCATCCCAAATCAATATTTTAGTATATTATTTTTTGTTGTTGCAATTTGTGTTTTTTTTTTAATAATAATAATAATAATAATAATAATATATACATTTATCAGAAAACAGTGTTATTTGCACTATTATTTAGATATTATTATTTTATTACTATTTTGAATTAGATTTGATTTGTGTTTTTATTTACTTTCATTTTAATTTGAGCAATTTTGTTATGTGCTTTAGTCATTTGTATTATTCTTTTTTTATTTAAATATTACAATTTAGGTTTAAATTATTTTTATTTCAGTTTTAGTTCTAGTTTTTTTTAAATTTCCATCTCAAAATGATTTCAATTAGTTGGCAGGGCAACATTTCTAATTTTTGTTTAGTTTAAGTTTATTTCAGCTTTATTTTAAATGAACAAAAACATTTTAGTAGTTTTTAAGTTTAAGCCAACAATAATAATTCTGCCTAAAGAAAAGCATAAAATACCCTGTTAAAAAATTATTTATCGTATCATTCCCATTCCACCCATATTCGTGTGACAACATGCCCCACTATAGATCGAGAGTCACATGTATCTGTATTATTGGCCAGTAATGGTGTAAATGTCACTTTTTTTGTAGTCTATACTTGCTAGTCTAAGGGAATTCCTTTGCCAACATTAAACAATCAAAATCTGTTAAACATTTAGGGCTTTTCAATGTTTAATGTTCCAGCAAGCAGTTCTCCAGAATATCTTGTCAGTGTGACAACTAGCCCCGGCCTCACCTATCCCTCACAGCAATAGGCTCTGGAGGAAAATGAATAGGTCAATTTTGTCAAAACTATTATAATTGAGATATATACAGCACAGTAAAGCCTGAAGTCAACATCAGCAGCACCAGAGTTTGTACTTTATTCTCTGTCGTCTGAACAAACAGCAGATTATGGTGAAGTCCTGCGAGCGGCTGACCTCTGACCCCCGAACTAGCTCTGATTATGTGCGCTGCCATGTCTGCTTTGCTCTTCGACTTTATAGTCTTTAATCTGACTCGAGGAAGATCAAACCGGCGTCTCTAAGCCAATAAAGAGTTCAGAAGAGATCGTCGCTACACAAACAGAGAGGGGAAGAAAGCAAGCGTCATTCATACCTTTGATCCTCTTTCATTAAAGATAATCTCCACGTCTAAGATCTTCCCAAATTGCTGCAGAAAAGGAGAGCGAGAAAAAGAGAGAGCGAGGGAGAGAAAAGCAAGATGAAGAAGGGAATAAGAGAGAGATAAATCAATTAGGGAGGAGCCTCTGTGTCCATGAGAAATTGGGGCTTGAATCCTGGGATGAAATAATAACATCACACATCAGTGAAACTGGAAATTACATAACAAACAGGACATGTTAGACGCTTTCCACTGCGGGCTTCATAAAACAACTTTCAAGAGTTTAGATTGTGAAGAACCTTTTGCAATTCTGTTGCTGTAATCTCATTCTACAGCATTATTAAGTGCCTGCAGAGGTCTCTGGGCGTGAGGTTTAATATGTGAGGTCTCTGGTACTGGACTAAAATTAAAACTAAAACCATAAAAAAAAAAAAAAAAACTAGAGTTAATTAAAATAAATGTTAACCGAAGTAAATATGTATAAAAAAAGATTTTTTATTAAGGAAACATTTACTATTTTCATTAAACTTGAAGTAAACTAAAAATTATACAGACATATTTCGACAAAACTAAAACCAATTGAAAAAAAAAGACTAAAACCTTAGGTTTTATTTAAACTTGTTTTAATTTTAATAAAATTGAATAAATATAATCTAGAGTCTCTAGAGTGAGGTCTGTGGCGTGGAGTAAGGTCTATCAGGTTTTTCAGTATAAGTCTGTTGTGTGAGGTTTCTAGTGTGTTTTATCTGGAGTCTCTGGAGTGAGGTCTCAGACGTGAGGTCTATCAGGAGAGGTTTTTCAGTATAAGTCTGTTGTGTGAGGTTTCTAATGTGTTTTATTATCTGGAGTCTCTGGAGTGAAGTCTCAGGCGTGAGGTCTATCAGGAGAGGGTTTTTCTGTATATGTCGGTTGTGTGAGGTTTCTAAGTGTTTTATCTAGAGTCTCTGGAGTGAGGTCTCAGACGTGAGGTCTATCAGGAGATGTTTTTCAGTATAAGTCTGTTGTGTGAGGTTTCTAATGTGATTTATCTAGAGTCTCTGGAGTGAGGTCTCTGGTGTGGAGGTCTATCAGGAGATGTTTTTCAGTATAAGTCTGTTGTGTGAGGTTTTCTAGTGTGATTTATCTGGAGTCTCTGGAGTGAGGTCTATCAGGAGAGGTTTTTCAGTATATGTCTGTTGTGTGAGGTTTCTAATGTGTTTTATCTAGAGTCTCTGGAGTGAAGTCTCAGACGTGAGGTCTATCAGGAGAGGTTTTTCTGTATAAGTCTGTTGTGTGAGGTTTCTAAAACGTTCTAATGTGTTTGATCTGGAGTCTCTGGAGTGAGGTCTCAGATGTGAGATCTATCAGGAGAGGTTTATCTGTATAAGTCTGTTGTGTGAGGTTTCTAGTGTGTTTTATCTAGAGTCTCTGGAGTGAGGTCTCAGGCGTGAGGTCTATCAGGAGAGGTTTTTCTGTATAAGTCTGTTGTGTGAGGTTTCTAAAACGTTCTAATGTGTTTGATCTGGAGTCTCTGGAGTGAGGTCTCAGATGTGAGATCTATCAGGAGAGGTTTTTCAGCATAAGTCTGTTGTGTGAGGTTTCTAATGTGATGTATCTAGAGTCTCTGGAGTGAGGTCTATTAGGAGAGGTTTTTCAGTATAAGTCTGTTGTGTGAGGTTTCTAATGTGATTTATCTAGAGTCTCTGAGTGAGGTCTCTGTGAGGTCTATCAGGGAGAGGTTTTTCAGTATAAGTCTGTTGTGTGAGGTTTCTAATGTGATTTATCTGGAGTCTCTGGAGTGAGGTCTATCAGGAGAGGTTTTTCAGTATAAGTCTGTTGTGTGAGGTTTCTAATGTGATTTATCTAGAGTCTCTGGAGTGAGGTCTCTGGTGTGAGGTCTATCAGAAGAGGTTTTTCAGTATAAGTCTGTTGTGTGAGGTTTTCTAATGTGTTTTATCTAGAGTCTCTGGAGTAAGGTCTGTGGCGTGAGGTCTATCAGGAGAGGTTTTTCTGTATAAGTCTGTTGTGTGAGGTTTCTAAAACTTTCTAATGTGTTTGATCTGGAGTCTCTGGAGTGAGGTCTCAGATGTGAGATCTATCAGGAGAGGTTTTTCAGCACAAGTCTGTTGTGTGAGGTTTCTAATGTGATGTATCTAGAGTCTCTGGAGTGAGGTCTATTAGGAGAGGTTTTTCAGTATAAGTCTGTTGTGTGAGGTTTCTAATGTGATTTATCTAGAGTCTCTGGAGTGAGGTCTCTGGTGTGAGGTCTATCAGGAGAGGTTTTTCAGTATAAGTCTGTTGTGTGAGGTTTCTAATGTGAATTTATCTGGAGTCTCTGGAGTGAGGTCTATCAGGAGAGGTTTTTCAGTATAAGTCTGTTGTGTGAGGTTTCTAATGTGATTTATCTAGAGTCTCTGGAGTGAGGTCTCTGGTGTGAGGTCTATCAGGAGAGGTTTTTCTGTATAAGTCTGTTGTGTGAGGTTTCTAATGTGTTTTATCTAGAGTCTCTGGAGTGAGGTCTCTGGTGTGAGGTCTATCAGGAGAGGTTTTTCAGTATAAGTCTGTTGTGTGAGGTTTCTAATGTGTTTTATCTAGAGTCTCTGGAGTGAGGTCTCAGGCGTGAGGTCTATCAGGAGAGGTTTTTCTGTATAAGTCTGTTGTGTGAGGTTTCTAATGTGTTTTATCTAGAGTCTCTTCTGGCGTGAGGTCTATCAGGAGAGGTTTTTCAGCATAAGTCTGTTGTGTGAGGTTTCTAATGTGTTTTATCTAGAGTCTCTGGAGTGAGGTCTGTGGCGTGAGGTCTATCAGGAGAGGTTTTTCAGTATAAGTCTGTTGTGTGAGGTTTCTAATGTGATGTATCTGTGGTCTTTGGCATGAGGTCTCAGCCCGAGAATGTCTCAGAGAGAAAAAAACAAACAGCAAAACAGGTCATTCATTTATGCCCACATTTTTTTTTGTAATTTTATAAAGATAAACAGACCTGTGTGTGTGTACAGTGTTTTTTTCCTCTTTCACATATTGACAAGCTCCCTTTCTTCTCTGTCTTCCTCTCTATCTCTCTTGTTTTTGTTGTGTGCCATCGCTCCCAAGGGGGGAAACGTTCAGCAATCTTCGATTTAGCTTCCGTGCTGTTTGGATCGTTAGAAAACGGAGGGATGAGGGACGAGCGCAAACCCCTCTAATGAGCACGGCTTTTAATTGATGCCTGTGATGGTCGTATTATTTCATTAAAAGTAATTACCCCTGTCAAGCATGCTGCATCGCCATCATTTGGCCACTGCGGTAGAAAATAAAACCTCTGCGAGCGTCGTGCTGTGTGGAGAGAGACGATGCTGGAAGTGCTAATAGGATCAAGAGCAGGCACTGATCTCCACAGAGACCGACTACAAAAAAGGATGAATGGACGGGGTTGCAGGGTCAACGTTAGTCAGATTACATGCTAATGTTAATTAGCCGTTTGTCTGAGATTCAGGCTCTGAGGAGAGGTCGGGGAAAAGTCACTAGACATCAGATGCAAAGATTCGGGAAGCCTTCATCTTCATTAACAGCTCTGCCCTTAGCAAAAGAAAAATCACACATGAAATCTCAATTGTTTCATTTAGACAGTGTAAATGGAAACGTTTGCGAAAGGTTCCTGCTTCTCAGAGGTTTCTCCTGAGAAAAAATGATCTCACATTTGTCTCCTCTGGTTTTCAGAAGAGAACAATGTCAAACAATGTCTCAAACGGTTCTCAGATTTGCAAAGATACCAAAATCTGCAATCAAATGTCGGAGATCTCAATAGGAACTCAAACGGTTCTCATCAAATTCTCTAAAGATCAAATAACCTGGCTGCTATATACATTTTCTTTTTTAGGAGAACAATCCGAGACTTAACAGTGAACTTCTTTTAAGTTTCCTGAGCAATACAATTTCCTCCGATCCCTGATCTCTCCAGAAATACTCAATCTGGTCCGTGAAATCCCGAATGACGACTCTTTTTAATGCCTCAATTGTTTCTTCAAGATTTTTAAATAGAGATTAAATAGAGGCTTTTGAAGAAGTCTTCATACGTTTCTCTTGAGAAAAAGACCCCAGTGATCTTACATTTCTCCACTTGAGTTTCAGAAGACATCTCAACAGCCTTAACTGTGGTCAGATCTGCCAAGATACGAAAGTCTGCAAATCAAAAGTCAAGGACCTCAATAGGAACTCAAACATTTCTCATCAAATTCTCTCAAGATCAAAATAATCTGGTTTTCTTTCTCCAGACAGATTTTAGGAGAATAATCTGAAACGATGCTGAGAACAATGAACTCCTTTAGGTCTCCAGAGCAATACAATTTCCTCCGATTGCTTGTCTCATTATAAGATCCACTCAAACTGGACATGACAATTACTACTGACTCTTTAGAGTCTCAATTGTTTCTCCCAGATTTCAACGAGATTAAACGGGGACTGAAGTCTTTAGCTTCTCAGATGTGTCTCCTGAGAAAAAATACCCCATAATCTCACACATGTCTCCTCTAGAGTTTCAAAAAAGATCTCAACAATGTCTCAAACTGGGATCAGACACCAAAGTCTGCCATCAAAGGTCAGAAATCTCGAACATTTCTTATCAAATGACCCGAGCTGCTCTCCACGTTTATTTGAACACCTCAAAGGCTCCAGTTTTATTTCAACGAACAAATTTTAGGAGAAACATCTTAGACGAAGCCGATGCTAATCAAAACACGTGCAATAACATTTAAGGAGTACTCTGATGACTCTGCGCTCATCGTCCTTTCTGTTTGTGCTACAGCTGCAACGGCTTAATATTATTGCTCATCCAATCAGCATCTGTGTGAAACTGTAGGCTGAAATCTATCAATTTATTCAAATGAATGCACATTCTGCGGAGGGCTCAATCAGAGACACACACAAAACACATTAACTCCCCAGCGTGGGCTCCGAGTTGTATGGTGGGGTTTTCCCTGGCTAGCGTGCCGCAGATGCTAATTGTTTTAACCAGGCCTAATGGACCAGTGATAGAGATTAATGAGTTTGGTAGGAAAGTTGCGTACAGTAGGGGAACTGGTCTTTTCTACTGAGCATGCTCAGATACCTCCTGTGGTGGCAGTTTCTCATGCATACGTGCAGTAAAACCTTAGCACGGCGTCGCAGGGAAGAAAGCACTTTGTAGTTTAGCAAGGGACTGTGCAAAAATACGCATTGAAGAATTGGCTACTTTTCAATTAATTAGTGTAAATTTGTGCCACACCCCACAGGAAGTTGAATTGGAATAACAGGAAGAGGAATTTACTGAATTACAATAGACTCTATGCACGATGGGTTCTGCATTTAGGGGTGCTTTCAAACTGCAGCTTAGTTCGAAACAGAGCACGGTTTGCATGTGAAAGCTGTCTTTACAGCGGGGGTACCAAATCCGAGACTACCTTTAGGATGTGGTCTGAGTTTGGTTGCACCGGACTGTGGTGCGATTCACGTGAATGTGAAAGTAACTCGGATTAGGGTGCGCGCTTGTTCAGGAAGTAAAGTAACCTGTGCATGTGTTTTATCCTATGTCATTAGTTCAACAAAACACATGTAGGGATGACAGGGTGATGATTTTACCTTGAATATGAGTCTGCCGTGTAACCACGCATTGTGAGAGCAATCGGATCGGCAAATGAATGGCTCATGGTCAGCGTTCTCCTCAATAGAGACATTTGCAAGCAGCAGAAAGCCACCTTCATGCGACACGCATACAGTAGACGTAACTCTGCTGCAAATTTAATTGTACCATATTAATAAAAGTGAGGTTCGATAGAATCAAATGTGTGTGAAACGAGACCAACACTGACCAACATTGAAGACCTCTTTCAAGTCTTCTTGCACTTGAGACACATGCACACAAAATTATGTAAAAAAATAGTGAGTGTCCTAGTAAACAGTCGTTTATGTCTTAAGGCGAGACACGGCAGGCAAAAACATTTTTTTTCACTGGTCAATTTGGAGATTTTGGGCTATTTGTCTTCAATAACATCCGAACAACATCCGGTTGTACAACATCCGAAGGATCAGGCCCTTCCTATCAGAGCATGCTACACAACTCCTTGTTCAGGCGCTTGTTCTTTCCAGATTGGACTATTGTAATGCTCTCCTAGCTGGTCTCCCAGCGTGCACTGTCAAACCTCTGCAACTGATCCAGAATGCTGCAGCTAGAGTGGTCTTCAACGAGCCAAAGAGAGCACACGTCACTCCTCTCCTCACGAAATTGCACTGGTTGCCGGTTGCCGCTCGCATCAAATTCAAGTCACTGACGTTTGCCTACAGAACAACCACTGGCACTGCTCCCCTGTACCTGAACTCATTAATTCAGACTTATGTGCCGTCCAGAAACTTACGCTCTGCAAGTGAGCGGCGTCTGGTGGTGCCATCTCAAAGAGGCACGAAATCTCTCTCTCGGACCTTCACCATGACTGTTCCCTGCTGGTGGAATGATCTGCCTAACTCAGCCAGAGCTGCTGAGTCTGTAGCCATCTTTAAGAAACTGCTGAAGACGTATCTTTTTCGGCAGCACTTGAGCACTTGATCCAGTACTACTAACACTAACACTTTCTTTTCTATTCTAAAAAAAAAAAAAAAAAAAAAAAAAAAAAAAAAAAAAAAAAAAAAAACCTTTTGATTTGTACTGTGAAGGGTTATAGCACTTACATACTGTTGTCCTACTGCTAGTTTAATTGCTTCTATTGTTTCTCATTTGTAAGTCGCTTTGGATAAAAGCGTCTGCTAAATGAATAAATATAAATATAAATATAAATAACATGTCTCCTTTCAGACTTGTGGTGAAAAAAAGTCCAAAATACACATTTAGGTCTTTATTTTACTGCACATTTCTCCTAAATTCATCAAAAGTTAGCGTTATAAATCATCCCGCTGCTCCGCGATCTCTCTCTGCTTCCTCACACACACCGTTGGGAAGCTCTCTCTCTCTCCTGTACATTGTTGTCAGATCCAAATATGGTAATTTCCTTTTTATCAGCAACCAATCGTGAAAGTACAATGGGCATTTAACTCTAAAAATGAAATCTCATTGGCTGATGTCAATTTCCTGACATCCTGATTGGTTCAGATGCATCACGTGACGCGCTCTGACATTTAGATGTGTGTTTTTGACTGTTTTTCTGCTCAGTTTAAGGCCATAAATGCTGTGCTTATCAGTTTTGATGTGATTTAGGTGGTTTGTATTGTTGTTGCTAATGATTTGATAAGATATTATGTCTGTAAATAGTTGTTTTCACTAAAAAAGTATGAATTTTTACATTACAAATCTTTAAATGCCTTTTTCTCAAAATTAGTTTTTTGTCATTCTCCAGTATAAACATCTCAGCCTATGTACACCAAACTTTCCAGTTATACACTTAGCAGTATTCTGAAGATATGTTCAGAGGGATTTGTTAATAAATCATTCCTGGCCTGATTTATGTGACATTTTAATAAAAAAAAAAATATGGCGAAACTCGATTTTTTAAGCCTATGGGCAGTATATTTTGATTTCCTAGGTCATGAAAGCATATATCCTGAAATCCCTCTGAACATATTTTTTCATCTTGTGTGTAAACAAAATGAAAAAATAATGTTGCACCTGGCTTTATCATATGTTCAGATCTATCTACCGAAAATATATGCAAAATTGAGCACATTTAATGAGATAGTGCCTAATTTGCATAAATAAACACAAATTTCAAAAACGTATAATTTTTTTTTATATACTTGTGTAAGTAATCAACTGAGGAAGTTTCATGGTGATATCTATTATTTTAACATTGTACCCTATTCACCTGTAGCGTCTCGCCTTAAGTAAACTTAAACCTTTGAGAAAGTAAACACGTGTAACAGTATCACTTCATTGGATCCGTGACAGAAGCCTAATATTCCTGCTGCTGTCTGTTTTAAATGTTAGAAAAAGAGAAAAAAAATCACTCACTGCTCTTGAGGAATAACTTTTGTAACTTTAATAATGACTAATTAATAAGGATGTTTAATTTATACAGTAAAAACTATGCAGTATTTTACATTTGCTTTCAATGCAAACATGCCAAGTGTTAAAACCCCGTTAGACTCAGTGGAAATATCATTGCAGTCCAGCAATGAATTGATCAAATGTAAACCTTAAATGCAATGCAAGTCACTTCGGAAAAAAGCATCTGCCAAACACATAAATGTCTACATGTTAAGATATAATTTGTTGTGATCGACAGTTATAAGAAATATGACAATCACAGTGTGCTATGGGAGAAGAATACTATAATAGAAGCTTGTGTAGCTCTGAGATTTTAGCGGAAATATGTAGGCAGTAAGCCCTGCAATGCATACTGCAGGGTTGCCAGGTCCGCGCAACAAAAGAAGCGCAATAGCCAGTCAAAAGGAGACCAAAAATAGCCCAATGAGATTTTCTCCGTCGAGCAGCCGAATTCTCCACTGAATTTGTACGTCTGGGGGTGTTTTGGAGGTCTTGGAGCGCTGAAATCATACGTACGGGGGTGGAAATCAACCCGAGGATGAGAAAAACAACAACCCGCGGCTACAGCTTAAAAGTAGCCCGAAACCACTGACTTGGCAACACTGACTGGGAAATGAAGCCTTCTTCCTCTCTGGTTCACAAAAGTTCATTTATTAAATATGATGAACTAAATATTTGCATCTAAAACATCAAACTTAGAAAATATTACTTAAAATATTTCAAAAGTTGATAAGAATCAAAGTATTTGCAAACTTTAAAATAAGCCTTTTTCAAGTTTATCTGGATAACGCTTGATAAAGATTAAAATGTTTCCCTTGTAATTTACAATTCAATTCTGAAACTCCAGAGTACAATATTTATAAACTTTAACACTTTAAGCCATTGCAAAGTTTATTTTGGTCAAATTCTGCATACTGTTTGCAACCTAAATTCATATGCAAGAATTGAATTGTAATTTAAAAGGCCTTCTCAATTCAACCCTGAATGTCCAGAGTAAAACCATTCTCCCTCAGAAGCTGGATTAGCTGGCTTTTCCAATTATGCACAAAATACCCAGCCAAAAAAAAAAAAAAAAAAAGCTCATGCTGTATTCTGCAAAGCGCAGCAGTATTGAAGGCGGTTTGGGCACGGACTGCGTCTTTTGAAGTGCTCTGATTGGTGGGGTTTTCTGTAATGCGAGTGGACTCCATGCCGATGAAGACTTGTTCGCTGCTCAGATTTAAGCAGATCTTTAATTCCGTCTCTTAAAAGAGCAGAGCCGCAGGTGGAATGCTAACGTGGCGTCTGCGCAGCGGGAAAAGCTGGAGATGAAGGTAAAGGCCCCCCGCGAGAGAGATTCCCAGGAGCCCTTGAGGGCCCACAGGCAGAGGGGAAGAAGAAACAGCCCGTAAGCCAACACAAAGCCGGGGGTTTTACTTCCAGGAACGCTCTCTCCTGCCTCACATTTCCATATGGACATCCTCAGTAATAAACCACTCGGCTCCGGATAATGAGCCCCGTACTTCTGCACTCATTAGCGACTCCCAGACTCCAGCGCTTTAGCCTGCGACGCTAACCTGACGCCCCACTCATTTAGCTTCGACTCTCCGTTAGCCAAGCAGCTAATTAGCTGCACTGCTTTCTCTTGGCAAAGGAAAGCTTCGGCCCCGCTCACCACAGGCTAAATCTCCATTAGCCACGAGGCTAATCAACGCCGCAAGCTTTGTTCGCGTGGCGGCGAGTCATTAGCGAGGCTCACTTCATAGTCCGCGGCGGGCAGATGGAGCTTATTATGTCTCAACTTGTAAGAACCTTGAAGAAAATGTGCTTTTCATTTCTCCCATAGTTTATGATTGCAGAAAAATATATATGTTTTTATCGAACATTGATGGATCAACATTTATGATGAAAATAAATTATAAAAGTGGTCTGTTTTGTTACAAAAATCTTATAAATGTATGAGGTGGGGATTACTTATGCTAAAGTAATATGTCTCGCACAATATTTAAGTTAATACAAAAAATAAAATAAAAATAAAAAGTTGCCGGAAAAAAAACAGTTAAGATCCTGAAACCTTTGAAAGAGATCCCATTGTAATTTATTATGGCTTTACAGTAGTAACAATACATATATTTGATTATATTATATGATTAATATCATATTTTCTAAATATGATGGATTTATTACAAATATGCTGATTATAAATAAGGTGAGTGAGTTTATGCTTAAAACAAGGGGAAATATCAGTATAATAATACACATACCAACGTGTATTTGTGTATAATAATCAGTGGGGTCAGAAAATAAACTTAATTCAAAAGGAAAACAAGATTCATTTTCTAGTAGATATTTTTTCTTGTTTTAGGCATAAAGTCACTTAATTTTGATGATTGTTGACGTTTATTTTTCTGAAAAGTGTATCAGAATGAAGTGAGTTTGCCGACGGGGTCAGAAAAATAAATGTATAAAAAGAGAAAACAAAATTATTTTTCACAACCCGTTGACAGATTTTTTTTTTCTTGATTTAAGCATAAACTCACTTTCATTCTGACAAAAATTTAGCAAAACAAGACTTAATATCTTAAGCAATTTGCCTCCCCAAGTAAATGTTGTCCATTACAAATAAAAAAAATCTTAAAAATAAAAAAATACTTGATAAGAAAACCTTTTTCTTTTTTAGCAGTGTATCGTTGGCAACATTATGAAAGTGAAAAGCACATAGCAGGCACAACAGTACCGGTTTAAACATGTATATCTATTGGGTACAACATGCGTCACATGACCAAACATCATCGATTCATCATCATCGTTTACCTTAGTTTTCACAATCAGCGTGAAAAGTCTTCCAAAAACTCATTTCGCAGGACAAATGACAAGTTCAGAGAGTTTCCTGATGCCAGCTTGGTTAATAGTGATTAAACAAACGTCCCTAGTCGTCCATTATTGTCTGTGGCATCCATACGGAGACTCCGGATCACCTACACACGGCGACCGCAAGCTAATTACTGAGCGGATTTGGCGCACACAACCTGGCAGCCTCTGAGAACAATAATCCAGCTATCACAGAGCATGATGGGGGAAACAGACCCATGTTGTATGTCATTTATCCGGCTACACGGCGGTCTGTGCTGTAATTAACATCATCTTTTCCACAGAGCCACTGGCCGACACCGGCCCAAACAAATGAGCGCTGTTTAAAGCAGCTTTTCTGGCCAGCCTGCCGCTGACGGGTCATTAGGATGATTGAGATGATTTTCAGCAAATGAGAAGGAATCGGCGCACACAGTGTCTGTGCATTTAGTAAGCCTGTAATCATCTGATTCGCCCCTCAGGTCAGACGGGTTGATGTAATTCGGATATATTCAGAGAGTGGGAATGTTTCTTTCAACGTTTCCTTTCCTTTACAAACATATACACGTTCTTAAATCAAGATGCATGCACTTGAGGAGCAAAACGGCTTAAGATTCTACGTTAATTTGTCTGAAAAGTCAACGCTATCTCACGTCCAATTGACCGTTTTGCAAAGACCCGCCCCGCTTAGTTACTGTTGCTATGCCCGACAAGCTACACCGTAGCATTTTATGCGTTTTGGCCGTTCGTTTACAAGACAACTGCAAACTTTTGAAAACGGTTTCAAAGCACACGTTTTTTTAAACCGTCTCAGTGTAAAAAATAAATAAATATCTGAAGACGATGACGTCATGCACATGCGCATTTGGTGTTAAATCTATAGTGTTTCTTTGCCAACTAATGGTCTGGCAGCAGAATACAGCATTTTTAGCCGTTTTTTGCGGATCCGTGTGAATGCGGATCTTTTGATAATGGTGTTGTCAGTACGCGGAAAAACTCGAAGGAAAAACTTCTCCGTTTTAAGCATATCGTTGTTGTAAAAACGTACCCTACGTGACCACCCCATTTAGGCCCCGTTTACACATACATGGTTATTTTGAAAAACTGAGACATTTCCCTTCGTTTGTTCCCTTTGTTTACACGCAAACGGAGAATTCGCCTCTGAAAACGATTCTTTCTAAAACTCCGGCCAGAGTGGAGATTTTGGAAAACTTCGTTTGCATGTAAACTGAGAAAAACTGAGTTTTAGGCAGCGACATCACAGTATGAGACTATTTTCTGGATTCTGATTGGCCAACATTGGCTTGAGCTTCTCATTACACTGCCACCTACAGGTTTGGCATGCTCTATACACGGGTTCGTGTAAACAAACACTTTTATGAAACCTGACAGGAGTGCACAATGTTATTTTTGAAAACGGAGAGGCGTGAAATGTCCGCTTATGAAAATAGCCGTCCACGTGTAAACGTAGCCTTAGACTACAGAACCGATAACAATAAAGATAACTATACAAGCGTCCACATCGACGCAGAATATCACAATAACGCACTATAAGCACGCACTGTCCCTTTAAATGCTTGAACTATTTAAAGTCATGTGATTTCCGATTGTCTGGCAACGTTTTTATCGTTCATCAGCTGGACAATAAAATCACTATGAGAGTGATTCTAACAATATCACTCCTCTGTGTTGTTATAGTTTGCAGGGGTGTGATCTCGATTCTTTTACATTTAGAATGATTTTTAAAATTATGTCTTTATCGTTATTCGTTATTGTTACATAGATCGCCCTTGGTGTGAACGGGCCGCGATGCTAATGACTCAGTGCACTTCTCTCACAGACACAGTGTGAATCTCCAGGCCATGAAACCAGGAGAAGGGCAGAAACGTGTGCATCAGTGCATGGACTCACCCCAAACATTTGCCGTAAATCTGGGTCCCGGAAGCGGAAGGGGATGTTGGAGACGTGTAACCGCTTGGGCTGCTGTTTTTCCGTGGAGTCTGAATGTTGCACCTGCTGGGAAACTTCTGTTTGCGTCACGTCTTCCGTCTGTCCGAGGAAAACAGAGACAACAGAGCCGTCCGTTCATTAGTGCACATAGCCACAGGTTAGACTCACAGTGAAGAAACAAACAAACAAATGAAGGATAGTAAGTTAGCCTACTTATCCGCGGCTATCATTTTTCACTCAAGCGTGCACGCGGATAAACAGACGTTGAGTTATGGTGGCCTACCTGAGGTCATGCATCTACGATACGATTATTAATCTCCACCTGTTACTGTCTGAGGAGCCCAAACACACAATATGTACTGACAAAGATCTGGTACACACACTCACACTCAGGCCATTGGCTTGTTGTTTCCATCATTATGTTGATGATCCGCCACAAATGAAACTTCAGACGCGTGTGACAGATGTTTTCTCTCTCCGCTAGCTCAGTCGAGCAGAACGACACACACACACACTCATTTTTACGTGCTCCCTTACAGCAGCATGTCATCAGAATGTCATCATTGAGGTAAAAAATGTTCAGATTCATTCAAACAAACACACACACACACACACACACACACACACACACCAACAGGAACAACATCAACAAATCTCCCCAGAGCATCATGGGCCTCATCAAAACATCAACACAGAGCACCAAAATTATTGCATCAGCTCATGACGGAGACACACACACACACACACACCCGCACACACACACACACACACACACACACACACACACACACACACACACACACACACACACACACACACACAGTCTGAAAAGTCAATTGGTGAATCTGACAAAAACATAAAATTATCCTGTATGATACAACGCTAGATATATTGCAAGTGCAATTGCTTACACTCTTAAAAATAAAGGTTCTTTATTGGTATTGATTTTTCCATGAAGAAGTCTTTCCATTCCAAAAAACGTTCTTTAAAGTGGAAAACCTTCTTCCTTTTAAATGGTAGTCAGACTAAGAAAAAAATTGTTAGGCTATTTTAAGAACTCTTCACTGAAAATAGAAAAATGGTTCTTTTATAAGAGCTGATTATGGAAAGATTCCAAAAATGGTTCTTCTATGACATCACTGTGAAAACCCCTTTCTGGAACCGTCTTTTGTAGGAGTGTGTGTTGCTTTACGAGAGGAACAGAGCCAAATATAAGTCATTATTCACTGAAAAATGATTCTGCTGGAGGTCTCAAATGTTACTTGCAGCATTAATGTCGTTTATTAACATTTAAAAAAAAAATTGTTTCTTGAAATAAAATAAACATTAACTGAAATAAAGTAAAAAAAATTGACATTTTGTTTCAGCGTCATTCCTCATTCCTCACTAAACTTGATGTACTAAAATAAAATAAAACTGAAATAAAACAATAATAATAATACAAAAATAAAAATAAAAACTTGAACTAAAATGAAATTTGAAAATATAAAGATATAAACTAATTCAAACCATTAATAAAAACTAAAACGTAACGAATCTCCAGCTGTGATTTCAAATATCACTGGTTCTGGTTTTGCAGAATATTGTAGAAGTAACTGATACATGTTTGGGTCATGTTTTACCCAAACATTACAAGAAAAAATAAATAAAATAACATTAAACCTTATTTTAGGACCATTGCATTGAGAAAAAAAGATTTAGGCAGGCGGAGCTGGGGAGGTGGAGGGGTTCAGAGGAACTAGCTTACAGCAAACACTGAACCAGACTATTTAAATGTTGAGCAAGCAATCTCATTGGCTGCAGAATAGGCACAGGCCAATCAGCTTGTGACATGAGGGAATGCTGTGATTGGTTGCCGATTGCAAGTAAAGGACCAATCAGCATGCGCCCTCTAGAGTTTCAGGACTGAACTAGATATTTCACTGCAAATTCTCATTACTGTAATGCATATGTTTGTTTATAGTTCTCAGTGATAATTATATTTCCATAGCTTAATAGAGTAATTTTTTACAGTAATGCCATAAAAATGACTGTTATAAATGATTTTTAAGAATGACTTAATGTTATATAACAAATAATATCATTACATATAAGCTTTCATTTGAGCTTTAATCTAATTTGCATAATATTTATTCTTTTCTTCTGCATTATGGAAATGATAATTGGGGGAATGTGCTTAATGATCATGTAAATAATGTCCCAATCAAAAGAAACTGGATCTAAAACGATTCTTTTTTTCTTTAAGCAAAACAGAATTTCGCATTTTTCCTCTTGATTATGACCCGAACACGTTCTTAACAAGTTTCGTGACATTCACCTTCAAGATTTTTTCTCTTGTACATGCAAAACACAGCCTGGCGTGAGTGTGAAATCATGCAGCGCGTGATTTATGATCACATGTATGTGCATGCAGACACATGCAGAACGTAATTCATTACACACACACACTCGATGTGCGGTTCCGCTGCGGGGAGGAGTGTGATACATCGTTCTCATTTATCTCCCGGCATTAATCACCCCAGCATCATCATCATCATCACCGCCATAACGACCATGGGCTTTATTGTTGCCATTATGATAATCACTGTCCCCGCAGTAACGACGCTCGTTTGTGCTCTTTTATGGCTCTCGCCTGCGCACTGACACTGACAGCTGTCTGATTCAATCGCTCTCGGGCTCCAGGTGAAGACGGGGCCACCAACCCCGACCCGCACGGCACCCTGGGTAATGAGCGGGGGACCCCGAGAGGTTAATGTCAGGCAATGATCTTTCTCTCTCACTCACTCACTCAGTCACTCACTCACATGCTCACTCACTAACACACACGTTCTCTCGCTCGCTCGCTCACTCACTCACTCACTCACTCACTCACTCACTCACTCACTCACTCACTCACTCACTCACTCACTCACTCGCTCACACACGCGTTCACTCACTCACTCACTCACTCACTAATACACACACTAGCTCACTCATTCACTCAATCACTCACACACATGCTCAATCACTCACTCACTCACTCACTCACTCACTCACTCACTCATACACATGCTCACTCACTCATTCACTCACTCACTAACACACACGTTCGCTCCCTTGCTTGCTCACTCACTCACTCACTCACATGCTCACTCACTAACACACAAGTTCTCTCGCTCGCTCGCTCGCTCACTCGCTCACTCGCTCACTCACTCACTCACTCACTCACTCACTCACTCACTCACGCGTTCACTCACTCACTAACTCACTAACTCACTCGCTCACACACGCGTTCACTCACTCACTAACTCACTCACTAATACACACACTAGCTCACTCATTCACTCAATCACTCACATACATGCTCACTCACTCACTCGCTCAGACACGCGTTCACTCACTCACTCACTCACTCACTCACTCACTAATACACACACTAGCTCACTCACTCACTCACTCACTCACTCACTCACAAACACTCACACACGTCACTCGCACTCACTCACTCACTAAGTCACTTACACACACGTTCTTTCGCTCAATCACTCACTCGCTCACACACGCGTTCGCTCACTCGCTCACTCACTCACTCACTCACTCACTCACTCACTCACTCACTCACTCACTCACTCACTCACTCACTCACTCACTCACTCACAAACACTCACTCCCTCACAAACACTCACTCACACACTCACTCACTAACACGTTCACTCACTCACTCACTCCCTCACTCTATTTAGGGACTGTTCGTTATTTATTTATGGGGCCACCGGAGGAGTTTTGAGATCAATAGTCAAAAAAGACTTGACCCTCCCTTCGCCAGCAATAAATTTTTCTATGACCCTCCAAAATGATTGTGAAAAAAGGCATGACCCTCCCCGATCATTTATTGATTATTACTTCTGTACTGGTTTGCGCTTGGCAAAGATGTTCAGATATCTCTATGCCTCTACACCAAACGTTCATTAAAAGACTCCTGCACACCCGCCTTTTTCAAACTGGCGCAGCGCTGACTCGCGATAGGTAGAAACTGCATGATTTGATTAGTTAAACATGAGGATTATCCGTCTGGCATCGCCGCTCACTCTAACGTTAACCTAGATAATTGTTCGCTGTTCTTAGGCGCATAACCAAGTGTGTGTGCGGAGTGTGTAGCGCGCACTGCATGACATGGAGGCGCCGATGCGATCAACAGTGGAAACAACTTAAAATACTCTATTTATGGCCATACAGAAAAGAATAATGCATCAGTCGCAATACTTTTATTTGTGTAAACTCACAATAACAAGAAAACGTTTTGCTTTCGTAAAATAAAATAAAACAATCAGGGTCTTTCATGGTCTCCGTGAACTGTAGCGCGTCAAAAAAAAAAAAAAAAAAAAAAAAGCAGAAACATATCGTAGGCTATATAGCATACTAGCCTCAAATATATGAAAAAAAAATATCTATATAAAGCTTGATATGTCCACTTTTAAAAACGAAAAAAATCAAATCGAAAGCAAATATCATCTGATGTAATCCGTATGAAAGATGCATTTCTCGCACTTTACAGCGGAGATGTATGGAGACATGTTTGCAGCGGACACTGATTTAGAAAAAAAGAGTTTATTAATAAACAATTAAAATGCATCGTTATTTTTAAATACATATTTATTATCATTAGCCTGTTTTTGCGGCAAGATTATACATGCGCTTGAGCACAGAATGGGCTATATCCCATGCAGTATTTAAGCAGAAATTAACGTGCGACTAGTCAAATATTTTGTATATGGCAACAATACATTTACTATATTTGACATTATTTAATTAGTAAGTATCCAAAAGTATTTTGGAAACTATGATAGGCCTACATTTTTTCATGATTTTTTGATGAATAAAAAATTCAAAAGAAAAGCATTTATTTAAAAACGAAATATTTTGTAACATTACACATGTTTTACACATGTCACCTTTGATAACTTTAATGCATCCTTACTGAAAAAAAATTCTGACTAGCCAAGTAAACCAACACATTTTTGAATGGCAGTGTACATTCAGTAGGTTATTATTTATTGCAATATAAACACTGTCAGATCAACAAGGTATCTCTTCATTTACCAGTCGAAGACGGAGCAACTTTCTGCTCTTATGTTTACTCCGTGCACTGTCAAGGTCTTCATCGTATTTATCGGTCTTTGCAGGAATTATTTTACCGCAAATACTGCATCGCGCGCTGTTGGCATCGAGTCTGGAGAAATGTACCCACACTTTTGATCGACTTTTCCACATCTTTAAGGTAGCCTATTATGTGTGTGTTCTCGCGTCTCATATGAATATGTACGCGGAGAGTTTGTGTGTGTGTGCTCACGTCTCATATGAATATGTGCGCGGAGAGTTTGTGTGTGTGTCCTCGCGTCTCATACAAGTATGTGCGTCGAGTTTGTGCGTGCGCGCGCGTCTCATATGAGTATGTGCGCGGTATCGAAATCTGGAACCAAACAACATGCAATTTTTCGATACTCGATAGTATCGAGGCAATTCGGTCGATACCTAAAAACTATCGAGACTCGGTAACCAGCCCTAGAAAAGACCAGGTAGCCTATAAATGCCCTCCGAAACGCATTCGAGACGGATTTGAATCCCATCGCTCAAACCACTTCAGGGGAGGTCTGGGCCACAATCCAGACAGAACAAGTGTAAATGCATCTGGTTGTTGAAACCACATATGTAAATTGTACTCCTCCCAAAAAATGCAATAAAATAAAAATAAACGTGAGCGTGTTATAGGCTATATGTCATGTTATAGCCAGATATGACGACGCTGCAACACGCATCACTGCAGATGAGCCAACGTGCAAACTATTTGAAGAATTGAAGATAGGATTTAAATCCGTTTTGCAAAAACGCATTTATGCGACCACACCAGGTGTAAATGGAATCGTTTTGATAAATCAGATAGCTATCCGATCTGAGAAAACGCATGAAGTGGCCAGGTGTAAACAGCCCCAATGTAGCACGCGTCATTTGTGTTTGTTTTCAGACATGATAGCCTAACAGTTGTTTTATACTTGTCCTTATGCGATATCACAATTTTTGATCGTGGATGATTTAATATCTCCACGATCTGCTTTTGAAGAAATGTGGTAGTATCGCTATCACACACACTACAGCGCACATTCTATCGGCTGCAGTTCTGGCGCCTCAGTCCCAAACTCGACGTAGGCTACATCGACGTAGGACACACTCACAGGACACTGCTTGTGATTCGCAATCACAAAAGTTTATTATTTGCTCGTGGTAAACATTTCATTGGCGTTCTGTTCTGACATGATGCACTTTTTCTGAGCGCGCTCGCACTGTCAAACAGCGCCAAACTGGACTTGATCTTTCGCGTCTGATTTTTGTTGGGTCAGAACCATCTGCTAGCTATGGGGGGACCGAGACTGAGAGAGCTACATGGAAAAATATGCACAAAACAAGCCACTTTGAAAGTTTGTTGTTTTCATGAATACAAAAGTTGGATGACCCTCCCCCTAGACTAAAAAAAAGTTGGATGACCCTCCCCTCAACAAAGAATAAAAAGGCATGACCCTCCCCCATTTTCCTCCGGTGGCCCATTCCATAAATACCGAACGGTCCCTTATTTTGTCATTTTTTCTTTCTATATTTTGTTCTTTCTTTCTTTCTTTCTTTCTTTCTTTCTCTCTTTCTTTCTTTCTTTCTTTCTTTCTTTCTTTCTTTCTTTCTTTCTTTCTTTCTTTCTTTCTTTCTTTCTTTCTTTCTTCACTGTTAGCCCGGACAAGTTGAATCTACTTAAAAAATGTGAGCAAACTGGTTGCCCTAAAATACTTAAGTAATCTTAACTTAAGAAATTCAAGTTAATTTAACTTAAAATGTATTGTAATATCAATTACAGTGGAAAAACAGTGTTTCTTTCATAATTGTTTTCTTTCGTTCAATCTTTCTTCCTTTTAATAATTTCTTTATTTAGTTCACTCATCCTTTCTTTCTTCCTTTCATTCCTTCGTTTTTACTTTCTTTCTCTTTCCTTCGTTGTTCCTTTCGCTCATTTGTTTGTTCGCTCGTTCGTTCTTTAATTCATTATTTTTCTTTCTTTCAATTGATTTATTTTTCTTGCTGTAAGCATAAAGCTCAGTAAATGTTGTAACATGAATGCTTAACATGAGAAAAATGCACTGAATAAAAATGGCAAAAAGTATTTTTTTCAATAACTTCACTTATTTTTTTATAACAAAACAATTAATTAATTAATTAATTCCGTTTATCTTTAGAATTGGTCATCATTATGCCCAATGAAGCGCTTTTAATAAGACACACTCTTCATCAGAACAATAATAATGTATTATAAGGTTTAAGGACAGGGCCGAGCGCCTCAGAGAAAGAGCGATCTGCAGATCAGTGAGAAACACACCCGGCCGAGCGAGATTAACCAGCGAGCGTGTCCACCTTTCTGCTGCGCTAAATTATTCATGCTACACCATGTTCACGCTCCTCTGAAGACATAAAGAAAACAGGCCAGGAGGAGAAGAAATCACTGACAATAATCCACCAAACACGCGTCATCGTCAACACACTCGAGCTTTTCTTCTCATTCAAACCCGAACGCAAACGCAAGACCAGCATAAGGACCCGGCGCGCTGAATAAAACGCGTCGGTATTTAGACACAGTCGCATCAATTAATGTACCGACTGCATGGAGCAGGAATGATGCAAACCGACACGGCTCTCCTTCGGTGTCACTCTGTCTGCGAGCGAGAGATAGTGATAGTGCGCGAGCCGAACATGACGGTGATTATGTCATTATAACCGCGCAGAGTGTGACACATCATTACACTGGTGTCAAGCGGTCTCTCACTGCTCATTATTTTGGACAGAGGAGCATGTACTCCCAAAACACGGCGTCTCACACCGCGGCTTCACGCACAGGCTCCAACGCGGCTTCACAATCAGAGGACATTTCAGAAATGACTTATGAGAGACGAACCTCGTCCACTCCGGGACGCACAAGTCCATCTAATGAAGTCAAGAGACGTTTCTAGTGTGAACTCAATGAGATCCGCTGATAGTTTGCCGGCAATAAAACCAGATTTTATAGTCTTTATGCACATTCCTGGTCTTGTTGATTGAACAATTCATCAGTGCGTAATATTCCTAAAGGAGCTTCCTTTAAATGAACAGCATGATACCTCGATAGGACGCTTTTCTGTGTGTTTATTTTACTTACTGACTCTCATAGGCCTCTTATGTTTTGTTGAAAGCATTTGCATTTCCTTCATTAAAATATAATAGCTTGCTACGCCTCCAGAACGACTTTCCCTTTTTTGGTCTGCTTTCTTCATCCTGTAGTTTATAGAGACAATTTTTGATACTGTTCAAAAGTTTGGGGTAAATAAGATTTGTTGGTAACGCATGCAGTTAGAGTAATAACTATAAATTATGCATAATTACATGGCACAAAACCTAAACCAAAGCAAACCAAACCCTAATCCAAACTCTATAGTAAGTACATGTAGTTACTTGATATTATTCAGTACTTAAGGCGAGACACAGCAGGCAAAAATAGTTTTTTTCACTGGTCAATTCTGAGATTTGTCTTCAGTAACATGTCTTCTTTCAGACTTGTGGTGAAAAAAAGTCCAAAATACACATTTAGGTCTTTATTTCACTACACTTTGTCTATTTGCGTCTGTAGATTTCTCTTAAATTCATCAAAAGTTGGCGTTCTAAATCATCCGCTGCTCCGCAATCTCTGTCTGCACCCTGTCATCACACACACCGTTGGAAAGCTCTCTCTCTCCTGTACAATGCTGTCAGATCCAAATATGGTCATTTCCTTTTTATCAGCAACCAATCGTGAAAGTACAATGGCCATTTAACTCTAAAAGCGAAATCGCATTGGCTGATGTCAATTTCTGACACCCTGATTGGTTCAGATGCATCACGTGACGCGCTCTGACATTTAGATGTGTGTTTTTGACTGTTTTTCTGCTCAGGTGAAGGCCATAACTGCTGTGTTTATCAGTTTTGATGTGATTTAGGTGGTTTGTATTGTTGTTGGTAATGATTTGATAAGATATTGTGTCTGTAAATAGTTTCCACTAAAAAATTATGAATTTTTATATTGCAAATCTTTAAATGCCGTTTTCTCAAAATTATTTGTTTGTCATTCTCCAGTGACACATCTCAGCCTATGTAGCAACTATGTACACCAAACTTTCCAGTTAGCAGTATTCTGAAGATATTTTCAGAGGGATTTGTGAATAAATCATTCCTGGCCTGATTTATGTGACATTTTAATCAAAAAATTATTTTTTAAGGCTATGGACAGTATATTTTGATTTCCTAGGTAATGAAAGCATATATCTAGAATTCTGAAATTACGTCTTGCAATTCTATCTTTTTTTCGGAATTCTGAGTTTACATCTTGCAATTCTTTATTTGTTTCTTAGAATTCTGAGTTTACAACTCGCAATTCAGTTTTTTTTTTCCTCTACGGAATATACAATTTCCTTTCCAAGAATTGCGAGTTTATATCTCTCAATTCTGAGTTCATATCTCACAATTCAATTCGGAGTTTATATCTCACAATTCTAAAGGTCGTTGCAAACTGCGTCAAAACACCTCTCAAAATGCTTACTACGGATGCGAAAAACGCAGAAAATCGAACCCGATTAAATTTTTTTTTAATGACGGACGAAAGTTTCGGACGCAGTGTGCAAACGTGATTGACACAATTTGAGGTCGTATTTATTTTTTAATGTGCCAAAATTTTGCACACACTTGGTGTGCAAGGACCTATAACTCTTCTTCTCAGAATTCCGAGTTTATATCTCGCAACACTGAGAACACACATCCCACAATTCTCTTACAGTTTATTTTGAGATATAAACTCAGAATTGTCAGAAAAGTTCTCAGAACCGTGAATTTTTATCTTGCAATTCTACGTTTATTTCTTGCAATTCTACGTTTATTTCTTGCAATTCTGACTCTATTTTCAGAATTGAGAGAAAGGGTCTTAAATGTCTTCTTGTCTGGACTTTTCTTCTCAACAAGCTTCCACAGAAAGCGTGTGTGTGCGTGCGTGCGTGTGTGTGTGTGTGTGTGTGTGTGTGTGACGCACCGGTGCTGTGTTGTTCCCGCTGCTGATGGCTGGCGTGTTGCTGTCGGCGTTGGCCAGATCGCTGTGAGTCTGTGCCGGCGTGTAGAGCGTCAAGCCGTGATCCGGGACGCGGTTCTGTCCCGCGTAGTCTTGCGTGGGAAGAGTGTGTGTGGCGCTGAACTCGGTCTGCGGGGGATGCCCGTACTGAGGGGTGTACGTCTGGGCCATGTCCGCCGGATTGCTGGCCTCCTGGTTACCCTGCAAACATCAATGCACACGAAAGCATACATTAAACCCCCGTGGCCTTCGCGTATAGAGCTGTATGTTCAAACCCAATGTTGTTATCTTTCCAAGCGCGCCTCTGATGGGCCGATCAGGGAAAAAACGGGCCGCCCCGCACTTTAAATAGGCCAGGAAAACAACGATCACATCTCACGGATGATTACAGACACGCTTGATCATTACTAATGAACAGACTTTGTGTTGTTGTAGAAGCCGCTCGGAGGACTAGAGGCCACTGGGATTTTTCCACAGCGCAGAAAAAAGGAAATCAGTCTCCTTACGATGTTTTGACGGAGAGCTTTGATTTTCCTGACAGGTTACTAATGTTAACAGCGGTCGACGCTTTAACACGTCTTCACATGAACACTTTCTGCTCAGCGGTGTTGAAACCGAGTTGTTTGTCAAGCTACAAGCTTCCCTATGAAGGCCCGCTGTGTCATATTTGATACGCACATTTCAAAGGCCTTGAAATGTTCAACTTTGCTGAAAAACCTGTTGTACACAAACTACTATATGCCTCTGTCTTCTGATTGATATGTTTTTAGTAAGTAAAAGGGATTTTATAAAAAAAGTTCACCCTCAGTCTTTTAATGGTGAAATCTGAACTGATTTCTATAAAGTTAGCATAAGAATAACCTCAAGATTTTAAGATGAACACTTACTGGACTGGAGCAACTTAGTTTTACTTGATTTTTATGCACAAAAAAAAAAGTCATGCTCAAATGCGAGTATCAAATATGACCGTCAGGCTTTTGAGGACGGTTTATTAGTTCATCTGTCAATCATTGTATTGCATTGCATTATATGCTTTAAAACCACAGAACTTTGACATCATAAAACTAACCATGCAAATATCATCTCACAAAGACATATTATTGAAGACTGATATTTATATGCATTTTATGTAAGTAGTCTGCTATACTGTAAAAACTATCCCATTGATTTACATTATTAAAGCTATCTGAACGGCCATATAAATATCAACATTGTCAATATTTTTGCACAGTTTGGGCCTATGAATAATATTAAGATGCTTTTTTCTTCAATATTCTCACTATATGAGCCATAAAAGCCTGATGTATAGCATGATACTCGACAAAAAAAACATGCAATTTTTAAAAGATTTTGTCTAATGGTCCAATAAAAAGTTCCATATAATATATATATATATATATTAGGGCTGTAAACGATTAATCGCCAAAATAAAAGTGTGTGTTTACATAATAAATGTGTGTGTACTGTGTATAATTATTTTGTAAATATAAATACACACACGTTCATGTATACATTTAAGAAAAATGTGTTATTTATATATAAAATATTTATAATTTATATATAATATAAATCTACTGTATATACATGCAAATACTTCTTATATATATATATATACAAGCATGTGTGTGTATTTATATATATAAAATATTTATACAGTACACACACATTTATTATGTAAACACAAACTTTTTTTTTGGATGCGATTAATCGTTTACAGCCCTAATATATATATATATATATATATATATATATATATATATATATATATATATATATATACACATAATTGCAAGATATAGATCACTGTGGTCCATGGCAATATTTCACCGGATATAAGACTTATGGGTAAAAATAAATAAATAAGAACCAGTATTAAACAGATAAAGTGGAAGGAATCTCTGAATGCCGGAGGAAGATACATGCTCTGGATTTCCCCGTTTGCTAGTTCTGGTCATGGTTATTTCGTGTTCGTCTCCGCTGATGATCTTTTCCTGGAGTCTTAATGAGTCGAGAACCGTCCGTCAGCCGCTGTAAATGCGCGGGAATTAAATCTACACAGAGTTGCTGGACAAACCGCAGGTCCCAATTAAAGCTGGCGGGCACAGGACGAGTGTAACGTGCTTTCTGTCGGTTTCATCTCCTCTTTATTCCTGTTTGTTCTGTGGAACTACCGGCAGGGTCAGAAACTACAGCAAAATCACACCCAAAGTGACACAAGTACCCATGCTTTTAATGTGGCGGCAAACAAATGTCACTGTTTTATGTGTTATCAAAAATTTGATGTACAACATAACTGCATATAATGGAAATAGTGCAAAACGCTAATATATACTGTATGAAAGTGGCAACAAATATGCAGAATAATCATTATGTTAAAACTGATGATATAAAACACTGAAAAAGTTGGATCTCCTCTCGTGGTCTCTCTCCTCAGCTGCCCCTCATTACTCAGATTCACTCTCTCACATTAAATATTCCTACAGAACCCATAAAATAAGGCTTTTTCTGTCTCTTTGCTGCGTGTGTGTTTCTGCTGCTGCGTCATTCTGATCCCAGATCAGTTCAGAGCGGCTCTCTAACATGCGTTCGGAACCGCAGACATCATTAAGATCAAACCCACAGCAGAGATGAATAACGTGATGCTTTATTAATGCGCGCACATTATGCAAAAACTACATTTGATAAAGTGTGCAGTGTAGAACCAGCGCCACTCTTTACCATAATGCACTTTGCTTGACATGAGCCTTCATTTCCAGTGTAATAATTCAGAAGTGATTTCACAGGTTTATCAACTCATTGTTTTATCTAATTGCATTTTAAAGTATCCCTATTATGATATTTTAAAGGCTCAGAGTTTTGATCCGGAGGTCTCCTACAATAGCTTTATGTGCATCAAGTAAAAAAAACACTTTATTTTCCTCAGAATATGCATTGCAGCATCACCTCGTTCTCAGTGTCTGAAACAGATTGATAAAGGATTTTGTCTCTCTAAACCCCTCCTTTCTGAGAGCTTACTCTGCTCTGATTGGTCAGATGGTTCAGTCTGTTGTGATTGGTCTACTCTGCTCTGATTGGTCAGATGACCCAGTCTGCTGTGATTGGTCTACTCTGCTCTGATTGGTCAGATGACCCAGTCTGGTGTGATTGGTCTACTCTGCTCTGATTGGTCAGATTATCCAGTCTGCTGTGATTGGTCTACTCTGCTCTGATTGGTCAGATGGTTCAGTCTGTTGTGATTGGTCAGAAGGCCAATATGTTGTGATTGGTCTACTCTGCTCTGATTGGTCAGATGGCTCAGTCTGTTGTGTTGGGTCTGCTCTGCTCTGATTGGTCAGATGACCCAGTCTGCTGTGATTGGTCTACTCTGCTCTTATTGGTCAGATGGCTCAGTCTGTTGTGATTGGTCTACTCTGCTCTGATTGGTCAGATGGCCAATATGTTGTGATTGATTGGTCTACTGTGCTCTGATTGGTCAGAGGGCTCAGTCTTTTGTGATTGGTCTACTCTGCTCTGATTGGCCAATCAATATATTGTTTTATGTGAATGATTGGGCAGGATGACTTTCACATTGTTTCGAAGCAAAAATTCTAGTCTACAAGATCCAGTTCTCAAAAATCTTGTGAACAAATATTTAGCATGCGTTTTATAACCTCATTTCAGTGACTTAAATTATTATTTTTTTCTTTCTCACAAAACACGCATAAAATACATTTTCTCAAAACTAAAAACTTTTAAATACATGCTGCTTACATATTAGAGTTTGGCCTGAATACAGTGTAATCAGATGAAAACGTTATAAGTTACAGAAATAAGCACAAATGTCAAGGCATGTCAAACCATCTCCAGGGCACAAAAATATAACAATTTTATAAAGTAAAGATAATAAATATTATAAAATACTCTGTAGTATGCAAGTACTCCAGTCCCAAAAGCACTCAAACTCAACTTACCGACCTGCAAATACAATCCAGCGCCCATAACACCTCTGAAAACACACTTTCATGACGCAACGCAAAACAGTACAAAGCATTGAGTTTCAAAGCAACGCAGCAGTGAACACACACACACACACACTCTCTGTCTCTCTCTCTCTCTCTCTCTCCTTAAAAAGGGCAACGCTCCGAGTCACACGGGGAGAAGAAGGAGCTTATTAGCGAAACACAAAGCCACGCTTGCTGCCGTCTGATCTCCACTGCTGCTCTGAAGTGTGTGACAAACACTTCTGGGGGCAGATGAACCAGACCAGAAAAAAGAGGCTCGTAAATCAGAGGAGACGCCAGCGTCCTGGAGAGACCTTCAACCCCTCAGAGTCCAGTGCCGATGCCCTCGCATCCCACACACACACACACGCTAATTACTGCTCACACACGCCTTCAGAGAGACAGGAGAGAGCCATCAGGGAGATCCGAGGTCTCGAACACCTCTCAAAGCAGACAGACTTTGAGTTTTTCTGGGTATTTTCATTTATTCACGACCTGAAAAAGGTGCGTTCTTCTGTACGGTTAATATAGCACATCATAAGCGAATTAACATATGACCGCCCACATTTACATAATATCAGCATTCAGTAGCTCAACTCTTCCTGGTGTAAACTACAGTAGTCGACATTTGAAGTGGATCAAAAAAGTTCATCATGTATAACTTTGATGAAATGTTTTGATCCACTTCAAATGTTGACTACTGTACAAAAGAAGTACAGTATCTTTCAGTGTCACATGATCGTTCAGAAATCATTCTAATGTGAGGATTTGATGCTCAAGAAACTTTTCTGATTATTATCAATGTTGAAAACAGTTGTGCTGAATCATATTGTTGTGGTATTTTTCGATGAATAGAGTTCAAAAGAACAGGATTTATCTTTACTGTCACTTTTGATCAATTTGATCAACTGAATGAAATAATGTCTCTCTCAAAAAATCTAAATGCATAAAAAGTTCCATAAAGTGTAAGGTACAGTAACTACATCAGGTCAGAGAGAGTGGAAAACGATCATGTAAAACGAAATAACAAACTGTACGCGGTCAGGAAGCAGGAACCACAGCCCTGAACCTGATCATTAGCGCCCGAGAGTCCACTAAAATAACCCGCGCCGGCACACTCGCAGTGCGCGCCGATCCTCCTGATGTGCAAGGATTCCCCCTCATTCCCTCCAATTACAGCACAACAACGGGAAGAAAGAGCGACAGAGGGGCGGCGGGCCAATTTACAGCAGGTCTGTCCATCGGGCGCCGGTTATTAGTCTTCATTCGGTGCGCTTGAAAGCTCCGCTGTGTCGTTTTTACACCTCATTTGTGAGGGAATAAATTTGGCAAAACAAACCGCGCGTCTGTCCTCAGCCTCGACGGTTTTCCCTTCAGACAGAGCCACGACCCCGACGTCTCGCAACCTCCCTGCGCTGTTTGACCTCGAATACTGACCTACACACTCTAAAAAATCAAGCTTTCAAAAGGAGGTTTTCACAGAGATGTCATGGAAGAAACATGTTTGGTTTCCCAAAGAACATTTCAGTCAACAGTTCTTAAAGGATTAGTTCACTTCAGAATTAAAAGTTCCTGATAGTTTTCTCACCCCCACGTCTTCCAAAGTATTAAAGTCTTTCTTTCTTCAGTTGAAAAGAAATAAAACATTCCAGGATGTTTCTCCATATAGTGGACTTCAATGGGGTCCAACATGTTGAAGGTCCAAATTGCAGTTTCTAAGGCTCTACACGATCCCAGCTGAGGAATAGGAGTCTAAAAAGTTCAAAAGTATATAAATGTTTTTTTTTTTTTAGAAAATGAGAGATGGTTTGTCTAGATAAGACTCTTATTGTTTGGCTGGGATCATGTAGAGACTTTGAAACTGCAATGTGGACCTTCAATCTGTTGGACCCCATTGAAGTCCACTATATGGAGAAAAATCCTGGAATGTTTTCCTCAAAAACCTTCATTTCTTTTCGACTGAAGAAAGAAAGACATGAACATCTTGGATGACGCGGGGTTGAGTAAATTATCAGGAAATTTTCATTCTGAAGTGAACTAATGTTTTTCTCAGTGTGACGTACATTTTAATAGGAACCTTTTTCCAGAATAAAGAATTATTTTGTAGAATGGAAAGATTCCATCTTTCATGGAACCAAAGATTCCAAAAAAGAAACTTGATTATTATTTTTTTTAAGTGTACACACTTACAACGAATGCCAATATTCTGCTGAGATAAGGCAGTGTATTAAGTTCTTGTTTGGGTTGATTGTGAGAATCCGCCTGGTCTCCACTAGAGCTTTAAAAAAAAAAAAAAATCAATGTGGAGAGCAGCTCATATCATTTAACAGAGGACAGTTTGTGTTCATATTGAGATCTCGGACATTTACTCAGTATCTGGGGCAAATCTGAGCTCAGTTTGAGATATCATTGAGATCTCGCGACTCACACGCGAGTCATTTTCTCAGGAGAAACATCTAAAAAGCATGAGACTTTTCACCATTTGTCGTCCAATTACTCTCATTATTGTCTAAAAAAGAAGTGTAGGATAGAATGTATGGAAAGTCACCCGAACTAAACATTATATTTCGAATAGCTTCAGTTCTAGTTAACGGTAGCAACACTGTTTTGCACATGCAAACACCTCGCATGTTCTTCAAAGGATGTAAAATCAATGTGTTAATTATAATTATCTTAAACAGCTGTGTATCACACGAGTAAAAAGAGACAAAGCTTTGTGTTGTGTGAGTGTGTGTGTGTGTGTGTGTCGCAGTAATCGTCTACAACAGGCATGCGTTCGTCCTCTGAGACTGAAGCTGAAAGTGTCTTAAATAAAGCAAAAAGACAGAAGATCATTTTAAACTCTTATGGCACACGGCGAGGCCTCCTGCGACTCTCACCGGACCACACAGAGCCCACACACACTAATACACACCACCGCACATCACGCTCAGGATCTCAGGACTGAGACAGACCTGCCGGACTGAACCCACGCGCCAAATATAGACTTCAACTCAATTAAAAATGACAGTTATTATCAAATAAAGCAGACCAGAACAACTGGAAACCACCAAGATCATTTTATGGATGTCACATCCACCAGCCGGAGGTACCCATGATACACACCAGAGGCGCTCATCCGCACTCATGGACTGCATTTCCCATAACCCAATGCCTGGACTCATTATGATGGATTACTTACACCTGTGTCTCATTATCTTGTTAGTGTCTCATTATCCTGCCTATCTAAAGGCGGGGCGTACACGGTGCGATTTTTTGCTGTTTACGAGCTCGCAGATTATTTTTTCACTCGGGAGAAATCGAGTGCAAATCGGTGATGCTCGCATGGTCGCGGCTCGCAGCGGTGTGAGAGGAATTACGAGCCGAGCCGAGCACGTTATGAGCACCTCCCCGACCTCCCGATCATTTTTAAACATGTTTAAAAAATTCGGGGAGTCGGCCCGATTTTCACCAGCGTATAGGCTGTCCCCTATTGCCAAATCATACACAACCGCCTCACAGGCTAGATCGATGGGGGCTATACCTCAGTGGCAGCAACCACACAGCGTGCGCATACACTGTCACACACACACACACACACACACACACACACACTCTCTCTCTCATGTTTTTATGTTGAACGGAATGGCTACTGTCACAGTATCTGCATTTGCACACACATTTCTGTCATTTTTCTATCTGAAGCTATTGCCTGAAACATTGAAAGCTCTCACAGAGACTGTGTTTAACCGCCAGCTCGGGATAAAATTTGTGCAAGACAGTCGTGCCGTGTACCAGCTGCTTTGACGCGATTATCAGTTTAACTGACTCGTAACGTGTGCAATATCTCACGACCTCCCGAGTGTCCGAACTCGCACCGTGTACGCCCGCCTTAAGCCCTATGTTTTCACTCAATCTTTTGCAAAGTCTTGTATGTGTCGCACTGCATTTCTGAGCGCTCTCCCTCTGATTACACGTGTGTTGGTTTTGACATTTGCCTTGTGTTTTGACCTATTGCTTGTTTTATGGATTATGATTCTGGATTGCCCTAATAAAGCTGCATTTGGATCCTCAACTGTGTCTCTGAGCAGCGGTGTTGAGTAAGACTTTGACATTTTCCAAATGAAGAGTGTATAGTATATATTAGAGATGCACAGATGTATCGGACGAATTAGGAAGCGCGCGCGCCCTCAGATCACTTGGACGTGGTTGTAAACAAGAGGTAAAAACGATATAAATACTGTTCGTTTTCTCACACAAACCACTCGTTTCGTGTCTTAGGCCATCAATGTGTACTTACGATGGGGAATGGTTTAATTTGGACTTCTCTGTGCATGCTCTTTGAGTCATGACCATATACCTGCATTATATGACTGACAGACAAGAACGGTTTGACCTAAAAATATCAAAATTGAAACTACTGTGGAAACAAAGACTCCTACACATCTTGGATGCCCTTCAGGTAAGCTAAAACATACCAAAATATTATTTCAAAGTGAAATTCGGCTAAAAAATAGCGGCTAAAAAATAGCGACGTTAATGCAGGCTTTATTTGACCCTACGAATCACAAGAAGTTCAAGCTTTGTGCTCTATTACTTCTGACAAGAAACAAAGCCTCAGCTTTCAAATTCTGTACATTTTATCATGAAATTCAAACAATAAATTGTGTTTTGTCGCGGTTGAATGTGACGTGACAGATCGCTGTAGGCGCTTCAGTTCAAGCGGCCGCAGCGAAAGTCTTTTCTTCCACTTTAATACAAATGATATCTAGAAAAACATGCATGAATATCAGTAGGTATGTTGAAAGATACAGTACAATTTGCCAAAATCCATATAAGACTCATGAAATCACTCAATCTGTGTTTCAACCGCGTAAAGACGTCAATAAAACACCTTGTGAACATATCATTTAATGTTGCATTTGATTTACCTCAGGAAAGTTAACCAGTGTTCACAGTTCGTTAGTTAGCTATACAAACACTAGAGACGAGCTTATTTACTGTTAATTATATATGCATATTTGAATAAATTTGCCATAAAGAAGTATTTATGAAAACTACCTTATGTGCAACTGAGTTGTATACAAACATTTAATCATTTATTTGAGTGTAAATTATTATATCTAGAAATAATTAGCAGTTGAATATTATAGCTCTGTTGTTAATTTAAAGGGCACCTATTATGACATTTAAAATGTTCCTAGTGTTGTTTAGGGGAGTCCCCCAACAACAGTTTTACGTGCATGCAATGTCAAAAAACACTTTTGTTGTCGTAAAAATATGCATTTATTTTTACCTGATTTGCTCACCGACTCCCAAATGATTCGTTCAACGACTCATTTTTCCAAACCCCTCCTTTGCGTGACGCTAATCTGCGATTGGTCAGATGACCCAGCAGTGTTTACAGAGATAATACTTATTGTTTAACACGGAGTACAATGATGCTTTTATCAATTAAATCGTGTTATAATAATGATTATAGTCCACTGCTTTGTATAGTAAAAAACTAAAAATAAGATAAAGAATTTATGTTATGTTAGCGAGCATAGCCCAGAGTTCATATTGTAAAAGCACAATCAGTCTTTGTTTGCGTTAGCCCGATGCATAAAAACCTTCCTTCAATATCAGCCGGCTCGCGAATCCAAGTTTGATTGCATTTAAAAAGTAATCGTCTTCAAAATGGCGCGAACAAAGCACAAGGCTCGGACTATACTTCTGTGGTATAGTTGTATATATGAATTGTAGCCACTTAGTCTTCAAATGCTCCTCCTTGGGCAGATGAAAAAAGTTGGCTTTTGAGCCGCACTTCAGAACACAGCGTCTCGTCGCCATGATATTTTCCCTGCTGGCCTTGGAGCGCAATAAGTGGGTGTATCGTATTCAAATAACTTGACAAGTTGACGTCATCTAGTCAGAGAAAAAGCTTCGGTCTTCTAACGATTCATAAAAATGACTCCGAGTCGACTCTCACTTTTTGAAAGACAATAACTTTATATACGGCGCACTTTCATATTTCAAGCTTTGCAGGATGTTTTTGTTCACTTAGATCTATGTTACACACTACATGAAAGGTACATTTCAAAATTCCATAATAGGTGCCCTTTTAAACTCTAATATTATAGTGTATATGAGAGGGTTCCCTGTATAGTTTGCAGCAGTATTTGGGAGAGATTTTTTTTTCTTTCTTTTTTTAAGAAAAAATCTTTAAATCGGTATCGGCCGATATTCTGAATATGTGACCCTGGATCACAAAACCAGTCACATGTCACACGGGTATATTTGTGGCAATAGCAACAATAGCCAAAAATCATTATGATATTAAGTAAAGATCATGTCCTATGAAGATATTTTGTAAATTTACTACTGTAAATATATAAAACATGTATTTTTGTGAGTGAATGCAGCACAATCGCGAACATAAATTAACAAGATTCCAGATTTTCAAATATCGTCTGTTTTATAATGTCATATCTGTCAAATATTATCCTATCATAACAAACCATACATCAATGGAAAGATCCTTTATTCAGCTTTCATGATGTATACATCTCATTTCATAAAATTGCTCCATGTGACTGGTTTTGTGGTCCAGGGTCACATATCAGCGTATCGGGAGGAGAAATTTAGTATGGGTGCATCTCTATATATCACTGTATGTGAATGCGCTGTATTTATGCAGGTACTTCTATATCCAACTTTATATAATGAGGTGGGTGATATTATATTACACTCTGCAAGGAAATAAACAAAAAGCTTTATAGTACATGTCTACAGTAAATCTCTCCTCAGAAGTGCGTTTCCTCTGGTTACAGACGGAGGATGATGTTTCCCTCAGGCGCTCCGAGAGAGATGAAGATATGAAGGATATAAAAGCGTTAATGATGCATGATCCTCGTCTTGTTAATGGGAGGGTTATTAAGAGTAATTATCTCTGATAGAAGAGAGCTTGATCTCGCCTGATCCAAACACAAGACAGGAGAGGAGAAACCCTCGCTTAAAGTGTCTCGATCTCGCAGCGACAGCAGAAACTGGATTCACCGAACATTTTGAAGATTCAAATTCTGCTAAAATCTAATTTTTTTTAAAGTTAAGAACACAGTATTTGTATTTCATCAAATACTTCATGTTTTTCTGAGGATCTGTTCTTGCGTTCCTAAGGCTTTTCTTTCCTGAAAATAATGTCCAATGTTTCATTTGTTAACACTTGTTCGTTACATTAATAAATGTTTTAAATTATATCAAATGTCAGTTCATTTGAACTAATAAACGTAATTTAAAGCATTTATTAATCTCAGTTAATGGTTAATTTAAAAATGTAGATTATAAAATAAAATAAATGTAAAATAAAAATCACATGTGTTAAGATTTTTTAATGGACCTGAGCCAGTGCTTTATTATATTATTATTATTAATAATGATAATAATAATAAACGAGTCTACTTCTTAATATAAACTCTATATATAACTCATATGACCATAAAACATCAAAGCCTCTCAATTTGGAAAAAATATGATGTTCTCAAGGAAATATCTTTCAATGCTGAAACTTTAGAATTGATGTTACATAATAAAAGGTGTTCCACTGCATCTGCCTTCAGGTCTCACCACACCACACACACACACACACACACACACACACACACACACACACACACACACACACACACAGCACACACACACACGATATTCAGCACTCATGAGCTCTAATGAGACAAAGTTAAGAAGTAAAACTATATGATGCAAACTGACAAAACCTCCTACACATCACCTCATTACTGACGAGAGAGAGAGAGAGAGAGAGAGAGAGAGAGAGAGAGAGAGAGCGAGAGGAGAGCGAGAGAGAGAGAGAGAGAGAGAGAGGAGAGAGGAGGAGAGAGAGAGAGAGGAGAGAGAGAGAGAGAGAGGAGAGAGAGAGGAGAGAGGAGAGCGAGAGGAGAGAGAGAGAGAAGACACACTTCATTGCCTTCGTCCAATTAAATGTCTTGAATTGGATGGAGGGCTGGTGACCACACACCATAATTGATGCCACTGTGTATGTGTGTGTGTGTGTGTGTGTTTCATGTCTTCCTCAATTTCCCTTCAGATCGATTTATCAGTGCACGCTTTCTCTGCATGTATGTGAGCTTTTCTGTAATGAAATCTACACCCAGTTCCAAATAAATTATTTAATACCAAAATTAAGTGTTTTTATTCTTCGTCTTACAATGAATTCGCTCCAAACTGTGTGATACTAGAATAACACGGAGCAAAATAAAAGCTCTCATCTGGTGATTTGACTATTCATATACTTATCTGGTAGAGAAATGTTTTGCTTTAAAAGGAACTGTTTTATATTTCTTTAAAAAAAAATTGTTTGTATTTTTTGTATTTTGTATTCAGACGATTTTATGTGTAACTTAAGTATCTTTTTCGGAACTGTATATTATACAATTGAATGACAGCAAATGTATAATATACAGTTTGACATAATTTAGCCAAAATAAGCAAGCAAGAATCATTCAAATGCTGCAGGACGTCACACACACAGACACACACACACACACACACACACACAAGCGATAGTGAAAGTGATGCTACAGCACAAACAAGGACCAGGATTGATCTGTGCCTATAGTTGACAGAGGAGGAGATTTCACACACTCAGCTGAAAGAGCGAGGCATTCACTAAACACACGTGTCAGGAGAAGTTCACTAAACACACACATCAAGAGACGTTCACTAAACACACACACGCGTGTCAGGAGACGTTTGGGACGTCCAGCTGTAATGGCGGCCGGGCGTGACTGTCTGAGGGAGAAAAGGACTTGCTGAAAAGCAATTGATTGATCCGCGTCCTTTCTCACAAGACCACTGACCCATGAATCTTTCATTACAGCGCGACATGCGCGCGTTTGTGTGTGTGTGTGTGTGTGTGTGTTTCCCTTGCACTCAGTCATCACTGCTGCACTTGAGCTACAAACTCCTCATGACTTAAATCAGTTCAACTACATTCACACCAGGAGTTGACTACAAGCTAACAAATGGCCACATTAAAAATACAATACACACTCATGTGTGTGGTGTGTGTGGTGTGTGTGTGTGTGTGTGTGTGTTTAATTATTCATCAAAACAATATTCATTTTTATTTGTATTTTTAAATGCAACTATATTATACATTACTTAGAAATAAAAAATAAAATTATAAATTATAAAAAAAATAAAATGCATAGTGATAAGCCACCATAACATACAAAATAATTGCATTACATAATTATGTTTTAATATGACTTAATTATTATTTTAAAAAAAAATAAGAAAATATTGAAAAGGGGAAACTATTGAATGACAAATATGTGAATTGAACTTTTTTTTTTTTTGACGATGCACTTTTGAATATTAGATTATGATTGGTTGACAGGCATTTAACGGTGTCAGGTGACCATATCCATGGTATAATGGCCATGAAGCACTTCTCAAACACTCATTCGTTGGCCTGATAGTAACTTACATACTATTAGCAGAGATTAGAACAAGACAAAGACACTGGTCGTGCAAATTGGTCAAAAAATACATTTCTTTTGGAAGTGACACTTTCAA
>JARPMJ010007780.1:0-40138 GCA_033366665.1 Phoxinus dragarum | reverse complement strand
TGTGTGTTTCTCTTTTACACAATTATTTTTGTTTTGAAATAAAAGTTATCACTGGGTGTGTGTGTGTGTGTGTGTGTTTCTCTTTTACACAATTATTTTTGTTTTGAAATAAAAGTTATCACTGGTATGAGTTTGTTTTTTTGAGTTGAAATGCATAATATGGGATACAGAGATTGACAATGTACTGTATTTAGTTGGTTTAACTTTAAACTACTTTATTGGCATAAATTGTTTTATAATAGCCTATTTAATGCACAAAAATAAACAATAACTATTACAGAGGAATGATTAAAATAAGAAATATATAAGGTGCCATTAATATTTACAGTATTTCTTTTATTTACACAGTGAAATGCAACAGAATGTGAAAAACGTTTTAAATACTACACAGATATTACACAATGCTCTGTAATTCCTTATAAGTTTACCTTAGATCAGGCATAGTTATAACTATGGATATGCGGCCTACTCCCTTCTGCTGCTTTCATTATTACATTAGAGGTTTTTTTAATACTTCATAATTTTAAGTATTATTTCAAATTTGCGCATCCATTTTGAAGACGCGTCACGTCAAAACACGTGATGTCACCACCTAACGCAAATACGACGCATGCGCTGTCAGCGCGCTTTGGCACATGCGTTTTCAACCACATTTCCTGTTTACCGTGGCGTCGACGTCATATATATGCCACTAACCAATGAGAAGCGTTACGGGCGTGCAGCCCCGCCCCAGGTGCGGCCCCGCCTTGATTGACGTCATCACTTTACCACTAACCAATGACAAGCGTTGTGCCCCAGGTGCAGCCCCACCCCGATCTGCAGGCTGCAGCCAGGTGTACTTGATTTGAACAATGTATATCTTCATGGTCCAGTGGTAAAACTTTTCTCGTCTAGTTTTTTTCTTCTCTCATCAAAACCGATTATGTTCATCAGTGGTTGTATCAAACCGTTTGTGTGCATTATGTTTTGTGATTTCACCAGAACGAATAGAGAGTATCTGCAATGGATTGAAGCGCGCGTCTGAGTGAAGACAGTGCGGCGTGTGCGCGAGTCACACGAGAAAACACTGTATCCGCGCCACTGATGATCGCAGCGCCGGCAACGAGCACTTTGATCACTTCATTTAAAAACCACATATCAGTGACATGATGGGTTTTACTTCATTCAGGAGATTTTGGGTAACTGCACAACTGACAGATGATTTTGAGCGTGTGGTTGTATAAGTGTGTTATTAGATTACAGTATTGTATTTAAGATGGTGTTAAACTAAATAAATGGTCTTAAATATCATCTGCATATATCCGTTGTGTTGACTAAACATTAGGCATAATCCAAGTTTATAATTGTGTATCTTTAATTTGATGTTATGATTTCATCTACACATTAAGTATAATTTCAATTGGTTACATATTTCTCATTCTTTAGACAGTTGTTGGAGGAGCAAGATGGTGTTTGATGTTTTGTCAGATAAACCAGTCATGTCAGTCCTCAACAGTACACAAAAGTTAAGGGAGTCTAATAGTGCAGTAACAGCCGTCATGCAATTGCTACACATATATTGATCTCACCCAGTCTGCAAAAACATTTACAGTGAGCTCACAGTCACACACACGACATGGTCTGTCTCTGTTGTTCTGCATGTGTAGTTGAAGTAATACCGTCTAATATGTATTGAATGTAAACTGCGGCTGAACCCTAGTATGCTGCTGTTCTTGAATTCATACAGGTTATTGCTTAGCTTCAACACTAGTCTGTTTTTTTCCCCCTCCGGTCTCGACTTGGTCTCGGTCTTGGTCTCGACTTGGTCTTGGTCTTGACTTGGTCTGTCTTGGTCTCTATACCCTCTGGTCTTGGTAGTGTCTTGGTCTCGGTTTAGGCGGTCTTGACTACAAGTCTACAATAGGCCACTGCAAATACCCACTGCACACGTGAAGGTTTAATGCCAGAAAACACACAACACTCGATGTGAGCACACCATACAGTTTGGCAGCTTCACCTTCGCCCTCCAGAAACCCCCCACCCAGCTCCTGCAACAAGAAAATAAAAATAAATAAACACACAAGTCACTGTGATCCAAGATCAGATATTTCAAGGCTTTAACCTTTAGTAAAGAAAATAATCCACAATAAACAAAGAGAAAAAAAGAAAATAAATAATCAATCAAACATCCACGCTTATAGGTCAATGGGGTTCATGGCGACAGCCAGTTTACACAAGGCTCGCAAAAAAAATGCTTGAACGCACCCGTTAGTTCCAATCGGCAGTGACCAGTAGAGACAGGCCTTCCACAAGTCAACTGAATGCACAATCGTCTCAACCGACATGCGAGGGAATTACAGCAGTAAAAAAGTTTACATCACTTAAGTCGAGGCAAAACAGCGACGCAGTCATAATTATACGCCAGTCACCAGTCATCAATGATACACGGTTCCCATAATTATGCAGGGGGGGCCTGCCGAGCAGAAAGATAATGTTAGATAACAACAGTAAGTTATTAATATCCGAAAACATAATCTTACATACCACGGGGAGGTACTACTCACAAACGTACTCGGTTACTAACGTAACCTCGGTTCTCTCTAGAAGAGGAACGAGTACTGCGTCGAAGATGCTACGGAAAAGATTCTTTCTCGAGATATTGAAGCCTTAAAATTAATCCTTAATTTTGTTATTAATGTAAAACGCTTTCAGCAGCATACAGCCTTAGGCGGAACAGCTTGCGCGCCCATTGGCTGTTCTGCTGGAAAAGCAGCAGCCTATGCGAGGCCCCTAGTGACGCTTGACCCAATGAGGACGCTTCGCGCCCTCTGCGTCACGTCCCGCCGAAACGGGCGTGGCCTAGGCCTATAAATGCTCGAGCAGGGCTGCCACACACTGATTTTCGCCAATGAAGCGACGCAGAGTGGGCATGCACGGCACGGAGACGCAGTACTCGTTCCTCTTCTAGAGAGAACCCATAGACATGTATAGAAAGGCTAGATGGCTTACCGGCGCTGAGAGCCAATGGGACCCGACGACGTCACACGGCGGCCATCTTAGGACAGGACCGCTCGTCCAGTTATAACATTAAAGTCTATTGTGCATGTAGTGCTGAAATAACTATATTTTGCTCAATTTTCAACCGATTTTCAAACGGCTTGGTGTGTCATAAACGTCAGGGATGCGGCTATTTAACTGCATACTTGTGAAAAATTATAGCCACGGAGTTTATTAAACATCGGCATCAGCACAAATCATAGCCACGTTAATAAGGTTTGTAATAAACCAAACCGTTTGTAAATCCGTCAATAATTCAGCAAGTTACGAGCATTTTAGTTGGCATATGTCACTCACCTTCCGTCCACAGCAGCAGGGAGCAGCAGCGCAGTCTCCTGACCTAGATGGCCGCCAAGTGACGACACAGCTGACTCCGCCTTGAGCCATCTAGCCTTTCTATACATGTCTATGGAGAGAACCGAGGTGAGGTTAGTAACCGAGTACGTTCTCTTACGAGAGTTCTCTCATACTGCATCGAAGACGCTACAGGAACCCCGTGAAAACGCCGTGCGTACTCTGATCCGACACAGACACCCCAGGGCGCGCGGCGCCCGGGGCATATAAGTGCCTGAACACAAAAAACTCACAGAGAGTTTATAGGGAGAGCGGCTAGAATAGCATCATCCCTTTATAATAGTGCCCCGAAGGACATAATAGCATATATACGTAAATGAATAAATATATATGGCGGGTCATAGCATGCTCATAGGACGCAGTTGTCAGTGAGTGATGCTTAGAATATTAGGTGGTCTGGGCCGCAAGGCGGGGCAGGAACACCGTTTTGGGTCTTCTAGACCGAGAGTAGTTTGGCCTGCAACGCGGGAACCTCTAGGTTATAGAACCTTATAAATGTAGACGGGGAGGCCCAGCCTGCCGCCATACAGATATCTTGCAACGAGATTCCACTATACCAAGCCCACGAGGAGGCCATGCCCCTCGTAGAGTGTGCTCTGATGCCCAGTGGGCATGTTAAACCTTCCGATGCGTAGGCCAGCGCTATGGCATCCACCACCCATCTAGACAGGCTTTGTTTCGACGCGCCTCGTCCCTTAGAACGCCCACTGAACGAAACGAAGAGCTGCTCCGTCTGTCGAAAAACAGCGGAGCGGGACACATAAGCTCTTAATGCCCTGACCGGACAAAGGGAGCTATTACCATCCTCGGAGGCCGGTAGAGCCGACAGGGAGATGACCTGAGCCCTGAACGGTGTGTTGCGGGACTTAGGCACGTACCCATGTTTCAGTTTTAGTACGACTTTAGAGTCGTTAGGCCCGAACTCCATACATGAGGCTCTCACTGAGAGTGCCTGCAAATCCCCCACGTGCTTCACTGAAGCAATAGCCAGAAGAAACACAGTCTTGAAAGACAAGTGCTTCATCTCAACTGAGTGTACAGGCTCGAATGGGGCACCTTTCATGGCATTCAGTACCGTAGAAAGGTCCCAGATGGGGACTGAAGGAGGTCTGGGAGGATTCAACCTCCTAGCTCGCCTTAAGGAAACGAACCACCAGGTCGTTCCTGCCCAGTGAACGGCCAAGCGTCGGATTAACGAACGCTGATATAGCCGCCACATAGACTTTGAGCGTGGATGGGGTTCTACCCTTATCCAGCAGCTCTTGTAAAAAGGAGAGAATTTCCGTCTCCCCGCAATGTAGGGGTGATAGACCCCTGGGCTGAACACCAACCCGAAAACACAGACCATTTAGAGGCATAGAGGCGCCTAGTGGACAGGGCTCTAGCCTGCTCGATCGTGTCTAGTACTCCCTTCGGGAGGTTAGTGGGTACCCGTTTATAGCCCACGCATGTAGGGACCATAGTTCTGGGCGAGGATGCAAAATCGAGCCCTTGGCCTGAGAGAGGACGTCCCTCCTCACCGGTATCGGCCATGGAGCAGTGCTCGTCAGCTGCACCAATACTGGAAACCACGCTTGGTTCATCCAGAGCGGAGCAACGAGTAGCACTGAGCATCCGCTTTCTCTGATTCGCTCCAACACCTGAGGCAGGAGTGAGACAGGAGGAAAAGCATAGAGCGGACAGCGGGGCCAGGCACTGGCCAGCGCGTTCATGCTCTTTGAAAAGAATTTCGGGCACTGAGCATTCTCCTGAGATGCAAACAGGTCTATTTCTGCTCTGCCGAACGTTTTCCACAGCAGTTGCACTGTCTGTGGGTGTAGAGACCAGTCTCCCGTAGGAACGTTGTTCCGTGAGAGTCTGTCCGGGCCTACGTTCAGGTGCCCTGGCACGTGTACTGCTCTCAGTGAGCGCAGGTTGTGCTGGGCCCAGACCAAGAGGCGTTCCGTCAACCTGTAGAGGTTTCGGGATCTTACACCCCCCCTGGCGGTTTATGTAGGCCACTACTGACATGTTGTCCGAACAGACCAGGACGTGGTGTCCTTTTATCCTGGGACAAAAGCGCCTCAGCGCTAAGTGCACTGCCAACATTTCCAGGCAGTTTATGTGTAGTGATTTGAGCCGCTCTGGCCACTGGCCAAAGAACGGTCTGCCCTCGAGCAGCGCTCCCCAGCCTGAGGTGGACGCGTCCGTGGACACCACCTTCACGCTCGAGGAAGTCCCCAGGCTTACACCTGATCGGTACCAGTCTGACGCTCTCCATGGTGTCAGGGCTGACATGCATTCTTGATCGACCCTGAGGCGACAAAGACCGGAAACCCATGCTCGGCGCGGCACTCGCGCTTTCAGCCAGAACTGCAGTGGGCGCGATGCGCAGCAGACCCAGCTGTAGTACTAATGACGACGAGGCCATAAGGCCCAGCGTCCTCTGAAACTTCCTGAGCGGGACTATGCGACCGCTGCGGAAGGATGCTATCATATGCAGAATACTCAGTCTGCGCTGTGATGACAGCTGTGCCGTCATAGACAGCGAGTCCAGTACCATTCCCAGAAAAGAATCCCTTTGACTGGGAAATAGTGAACTCTTCTCCCAGTTGACTCTGAGACCTAAACACCGTACGAGTTCTGAACGCGATTGGGCTCCAAATAATTCAGAATTTGTACGCCTCGGAGTCTCAGGGGTGCCAGCGCCGCGTCCATGCACACTGTAAATGTACGAGGTGCTAGAGACAGGCCGAATGGCAGGACTGTGTACTGATATGCCTGGCCCGCGAAGGCGAATCTCAAGAATCGCCTGTGACGTGACGCAATTTGTATTTGAAAATACGCGTCTTTCAGATCTATTGTCATAAACCAGTCTCCTCTGCGAATCTGCGCGAGGATTTTTCTGGTCGTGAGCATTCTGAACTTTCGCTTCATAAGCGTTTCGTTCAGCTGCCGCAGATCTAAAATGGGTCTGAGACCCCCGTCTTTCTTTGGCACCAGGAAATATCTGCTGTACAAACCCCCTTCGCTCTGAGCTTAAGATAAAGGCTCTATGGCCCCTTTGCTCAATAGCTTCGCTATTTCGGCCCGAAGTAGGTGTGCTACTTCTGTTTTACCATAGTCTCGACTCTCGCCGTGTGACGGCGAGGGGCGTCGAGAGAACTGTAGCGAATAGCCTCTTTTTATGATGTTCAACACCCATTCTGAAACCCCGGGAAGTTTTTCCCATGCATCCGCACGAGTAACTAGGGGTCGAATGAATTCCGGGCCCTAGTCGCGAAATGGCGGCGACGCGAGAGCAACCGTGTGCTGTAACATGGACGCCGTGTTTGCAGCGTTTGAGGCGGGGGGCGCGCTTAATCGAGCGGGCATCCCGCGCGCGCTCAACTCTCTTAGTTGAGAGAGAGCACGCGGGGCTCACCCCGTAGGGCTCGTTATGTTCGTGGATAAATGTGGGTGCGTGACAGCGGGCACATTTATTACACTGGGGGTACTGTCTGTTAGGACTGACTGACTGTGCGTTGGTTTCGTTTTTACAGAAACCGCGGGACGTGCAGCGTGTAGTGGTTGTGGGCACTGAATAGTGGGCACGCTCACTACGTATGATGCACAATCGACATGAGTCGATTTTATGTGTGCAGACCCTGTGTTGTACAGGGCTGTGCTTGTGTGTACGAATGGGCACTGGGTGGGCATTACACCATCAGGATTATGGCCTCAGCTACTGTTTCCGAGAGACATTTGAGGCTGACTCTCTCTGAAATGGCGGAGTCAGAGCACTCTGCTTCCTCGACGCTCCCGTATCAGCGACTGGCCTCTTCGGATCGGAAGCAGACGGCGGCGGCGAGCTTCTCGTGGTGGAGGGAAGTTCCGGGACCCGCTGAGCGCGGCGCTTTTTACGGTGCGGCACTGTGGCGGGCAGAAGTGCAGCTTCGGCGAACGATGCTAGGCGAGTCCGCAGAGTCGCCATAGGCATCATGTCGCAGTGATGGCAGCCGCCATCACCGAGTGCGATAGCTGCGTGTTCTTCACCCATGCAGGAAACACACAGCACGTGGTGGTCCCCGTCGATGAGTGGGGCTCTGCACGAGCCGCAGGAGGTGCGAGGCATCTTTAAAAAGACGCTCGTGCTCTTTTGTGAGTGGAAAAAAGTGTGACGCGACGGCGAACACACACACAAAACACACACACAATATAAAGGATATAGATCCACGCCGGATAGCGTCGCAGGGAACGGCAGCTGAAGGCGGCGATGACCAGCGGCTTCAGAGATGAGCGTGTCCTGCAGAGGTGCTTTCTTTCTCGACGGCTGTGGCGGCTTGTATCCAGATTCCAACGATGCGGGAGCTTCGCTAAAGTAAAGAAAATCAGTGTGTGGCAGCCCCGCTCGAGCATTTATAGGCCTAGGCCACGCCCGTTTCGGCGGGACGTGACGCAGAGGGCGCGAGGCGTCCTCATTGGGTCAAGCGTCACTAGGGGCCTCGCATAGGCTGCTGCTTTTCCAGCAGAACAGCCAATGGGCGCGCAAGCTGTTCCGCTTAAGGCTGTATGCTGCTGAAAGCGTTTTACATTAATAACAAAATTAAGGATGAATTTTTAGGCTAAAATATCTCGAGAAATAATCTTTCCCGTAGCGTCTTCGACGCAGTACAAGAGAACTCTCGTAAGAGAACTGCTTCGTAGTCGCACACCATAATATAATACAGCTTCTCACTCAGGTAATATAGATGACATTCTATCGTTGTCACTGCAGATATTAAAATCACAAGTTGTCAAACGCCAGCCAATATATTCCCATTGAACGAAGAGGCTACACATACCTGAGAGAAGTGGGCAGCAAACACACAGCAGCGGGAGGAACAGCCTACCGTCGCAACCTGACAGCAAGAGAAATTTGTATAAACTTCCAGCACAAGACGAGAAAGCGCTAGTTTCCCCCATACAATCACATACGTAACAAATTTCCCCATACAAGTTTCCCCATACAATCACATACGCTTAATTTGTTACATACGCGACACAAGGCAGAGTCGCTCATAATTTCAAATGGGAAATCAATATGTAAGCAAGATCTTTTAGATGGAATAAATCAATTAATTTTTTAGTTTAAATCAATAAAAATATATATACAGTTTATGTTGGTTACAGCGCATGTGGGAAAAATGAAAAGGTGGATAAGTTAGCAAAAGAAGCCCTATATGTAGTAGAGCATATAGATTAGGCCACACAAGATTAAACGGCTGCTTAAATATAATAGGAGAACACCAGAATGGACTATGTATATATTTTGGAGAATGGAAAATGTACTCTTGATATGTAGAAAGTTCTCTGAAAAAAGGAAAGAACTAGAGAGGGTAACGAAGAATGGATTGAGTTTAAAAAACCTGTTGAGTTTGTGTGGCACACAATCTATACTTAAGGAAGTTATGATATTTCTGAAAGAAACTCAGCTTGCAAATAGGATTTAGACATTTTTCATTTTATTATTTTTTTTATCTTCATCGTGTAAACTGACAGCCTATGAGATCACACCTCAGTCCAGAAGATGGCGGCAATGCACCTCGTTTGCAAACTGCCAAAAAAACTACAGAAGAAGAACTTTGCTCCAAGCCAAACAGGCAAATGTTTATTACAGTCCTCCTATGCATTAATTGCAGACAATATTCAATAGTACTTTTCACGTTACGTACGTCATAACATAAGTACTTGCGAGGCAGCGAGGGGATATACATTTGCGGAGTCGAAGGTGGTGTTCGTAGACTTGTGTGTGTGTCTTTACCAGCTGCGTTGAACACTCTTATAATGGCAGGCAGGGTAGATGAAGGCATATTTGAATCCTGCTTCCCGCAGTCGTCGTCTTCTTCGGGCCTCTACCGTCTCCGCTGTCTTCTGCACGCCAGCCGAGAAATCTTGAAAAATATGAATAATTGTACGCTCCAGAGGGCGGCGCCATGACGCGGTGATGTGAGGTAGGCGCTGATGTTCAGCTGCCCTGTGACGTCACAAGCCGTTACTGTTTACAACTCCACTGTCGGTTTGTAGCGTTTGGTTTGCTTTGGTTTCTAGCGTTTGGTTTGGTTGAGTTTTGTGTTTGTATAACGAACTTTTGTATAACGTATTTTTATAGTCCACCTGCGAGATCCACAAGGTATGCCGAGATGTGTGTGTGTGTGTGTGTGTGTGTGTGTGTGTGTGTGTCAGGGCTCGAGACTAGCTGCAATGTGTTTAGGACGTACAGAAATATTCTCCAGGACGAAAGACATTTTTGTATGTGTGTTCATTTATTACTAGCCTATTAGGGTAACTTACTTAGAAAAATGCCAGTGACAGTGGATAACGTTAATAAACCTAATGCGGTCTGTGTCCTTAATATTGAATTGTTGAAACGTTTTGAGCTGTATGTATTTTTCTCTTAATTTTCGTATATGTAAAAAAAAAAAATTGTTCTGCATGAATACAAAAAAGCATAACTCCTGTCTTTTTTTATTAAATCAGTTTTTTTACCTGTTTACAGATAACTACTTTGAATGGAGCTAAATAAATATAATAATATATATTATAAAACATTTTAATGGTGTTTTTATTATGTGACTAACAACTAAAAAACTATAAAAAGTTAGTCTGGAGCCCTGTGTGTGTGTGTGTGTGTGTGTGTGTGTGTGTGTGTGTGTGTGTGTGTGTGTGTGTGTGTGTGTGTGTGAGAGAGAGAGAGTGTGTGTGTACCTAGATTAACCTAGATAAATGTTCGCTATTATTAGGATTTAGAGAGGTTCCAGAGGCTGGTAGGACTTGTGCGTGGAGGATGGACCCTGAATAAAAATGAATAAATAATAGATAAATAAATGTGATAACAGGTATGGAATGCCAAACCTGACTTAATAATAAAGTACATAAATAAATATGCGAAGAAATGTAAAAAAAACTAAAATAAATGTCTATTTATACTTTTATTTCTTTATTTATGTATAATTATATATTTTATATATAACCTATCATAGAGAGAGACAATCATCATCTGGCCAGTAAACTTCCTGCTATCGCTCGCTTTAAAGGACTGGTGGACGGACCACAGGAACAATTGCCCACAGCTTAGGTGTGTGTGTGTGTGTTTAGCTGGTTAACTCAGTGAGGTGTTTATTTGAGCTGGGTTTCAGTTGTCGGATCACCCGCTGCGTCTCATGTCATCTCAAACATACCGTTTTTATTCTGTGGTTAAAATTAGTTATAATTAGAAAATATAATTAGTTTCCTAATTATTTACAAATAGCCAAAATAAAATATTTTTTTAATGTTTTATTTTATTTCATTTGACATTTATTTTGAAGTAATGAAAATGTTATGTTATTTTATAATAATGTTATATATCTGGTTTTACAGTGTGAACACACTGAAAAAGAAGGAAAATTGTAGAGTTGACTAAAGAAAACCAGAGGATCAACCAGCGAATCATGTCGCAGAAATCGGACTACAGGAAGGAACTCTGGGAAGCCGACCGGGAAAAGGTCAAGCAAAGGAGAGAAAACATTGCACGCTATCCTCGAGAAGAGACCAACAAACAGGTTTGATCCTAATTCACATTTTTAAAGTCGGAGCTAATTTCTTCTTCATTTACTCGCCTTCGTCATGCTTCCAACCCTTCTGTGAAACACAATAGCACACATTTTGGATGCTCACGCTGCTCTTGTTAATGCCTGTGAAAAAAAGCATGGCATGTGGGTTTGAAATTGCGTGTAAATAAGTAAACGGTGGCAAAGTGAACACGAGTGTGCATGAAATGAAAATTCACACTATTTTGTACATGCTATTGTGATTCATCAATGCATGTTTCTTCTCATAATTGATTATCTCAAAGCACTAAATGGTTAGATCCCCAGTACATGAACCAGCTTTTTTTACTTACAACAAACAAAAGCATTTTAGACTTAAGTTATTGAGATAAAAATCAACCCAATTTGTCAACACAACAGTTTCTCGAACAAGAAAAAAAGTAGGGCGGGGCTTAATTTTGTGCATAGGGAATTGATTGGCTGGTTTGCTATTGGCTGATCTCATGTGACTGACAGGTTGCCCCGCCCTCGTCATCAGAGAAGAGTAGAGATCCTGCGAGAGGAAGTTATTCATATTCAAGATTACAAGGCACACAATAAACTGCACTTCACTGCGATACCATGGCGACTTTAAAGGCAAAAATACGTATCAAAATGTCTCTTGTTTTTACGTAAAATCATTAAATGGGATCCTTTCGCAAAAAGAAATAGTACCTGACCATAAACAGCAAAATCTTAGATGCGACGCGACTCATCTGATGGAGCTTAAATAAAGACATTTTACACACACACACACCACACACATACATCTCTAGGCTATTTATCTTATTATCTAACGTTACCTGCGTCAGAAAAACTTTGGTCTTCGGAGCTGCATCGAGACCCAGCGACGACAGTGTAACCTGAGGGAGGGGCGTGGCCTCACAATTAAATGAATGATTGACATGTTACGCCATATTAATGTATAATTAATAAACCATTATTTTTGCTGAAATAATAATACATTGAACCGTGTTGATGGTGTATTTTAATAAACCATGTTAAATGTGCAAAAAACAACAACAACACGATTAACGGTAATTTATTTATAAAAGGGCGACCACTATATTAAATCTCCAACACATTTTTGTATTTCAGAAAGATCTCCAAATTGTTACTCAAATCGACTGTCACGCTACTCCAAAGATCACAATTTACTTTTAAACATTTAGGCGGTGGGCCGGACCTCGAAATTAGCAATTTAATACTTACAATGCATGTCTTTACTAGACATACATTACTAATCATAACGTTAGAAAACCTCCCGTTTCCTTGACAACCAAAGTAAATAATGACCAAAGATTTTCGAGCGTAGCCAAAGTAATCTTTGTCGGTGACCAGGAAGCTGCGTTCTTGAGAATTAAACTTTGCTTTTTTAATAAAAAATGTAGTGTATATTAAGATTTTGTACGGACGATACTTGCTCTTGTACAGAAGATTACGGTGGGCTAGCCTCAATTTTAGTGGTGAGATGTAGTGTGTTGTTTTTCTATTCTAACCCATCAACACAACAACACACAATGTATGCAATACATCTTATAAGTATCAAACGACTCGTGCTAGTAATGCTGAGGTAGATCTTGTATCCACTTAGCTTCAAGTGTAAAATGCCCTGTAACCCCCCTTTTCCCAGACAAGTTGGGCAAAGTTTTTTGTAATATACACACTAATGGGTGAACCTGCAAACCATAGAGAGTACAGTAGCTGAAAAAGCCATATTGGCAGTTAAAGGATTAGTTCAAGATGAAAATTTCCTGATAATTTACTTGCCCCAATGCCATCCAAGATGTTCTTGTCTTTCTTTCTCCAGTGGAAAAGAAATTAAGCTTTTGAGGAAAACATTTCAAGATTTTTCTCCACACAATGGACTTAAACCACAACCAAATCCAGAGTCCCAAAACCAAGTCCAAATCAATGCAGTTTCAAAGGTCTCTGCACGATCCCAGCTGAGGAATAGGGTCTTATCTATCGGTAATTTTCTAAAAATTAAATAAAAATGTATATACTTTTTAACCACAATTGTTCGTCTTGTGCTGGTCTGCAACGCGCCAGGAATTACGTAATCACGTTGGAAAGGTCACGGGTCACGTCATCCAAGTTATTTGTCTGTATACTCCGGTTCAAAAAGGTAGGGGAGGGCGAAAAATGAATCTAATATTCTCCTCCAACTTTTGTTTGTTTTTATTTTTTTTCGTGACCTTTCCAACGTGACGACGTGATACGTAGCGCATCCAGAGATGGTACAAGACGGTAATTTGTGGTTAAGTCTATATATTTTTTTTTTTGTTTTTTTTTTATGACCGATTGTTTCACTAGATAAGACCCTATTCCTCAGCTGGGATCGTGCAGAGCCGTGTGAAGCACTTCAGAGCCCTTTGAAACTGCATTGATTTGGACTTCAACAATTTGGTTGTGGAGAAAATTCCTGAAATGTTTTTCCTCAAAAAACGTAATTTCTTTTCCACTGAAGAAAGAAAGACATGAACATCTTGGATGGCATTGGGGTGAGTAAATTATCAGGAAATTTTCATTTTGAGGTGAACTAATCCTTTAACTTAAACTAGAGCAAGTAGTGCTTCATTGTCTCAGAAACGTACATTACAGCACACTGCAATGGAAAAGTGTATGCTAGCAGTTATTCATTAACATTGCAGACAGCATGTACACTGTGTTAAAGCTAGGGTAGGTAATGTTGGAGAGCTAGCCAGATTTGAAAGTGGCACATCTTCTAAGCTCCGCCCCCTCGTGTCAGTGCTCCGTCCAAAGCTACGCCCCCCCACAAACATGAACGCGCATCCACATTTGGAGTCAGCTGCATGTACCTACCAGTGATGCGCGGGGTTGATCCAAAATGAGCGGGTGCCTGCGGTTACCCGCGGTTACGAGTCATCCAAAAATATTTTTTATGATATTTGGGGTCGCGGTCCGGTCGGGTCGTTTACCTTTGTAATTTATATAGTACTAGACACAATGTTCTATGAAATACATAGGTCTACACTTTATTGGCTGAATGCGCGAGGATGACGCACAAGCTCAGTCTGCAGATGAAAGTGGGAAATCCTTATTTACCTTTTGAATGTTGAGCGCGTTATTAACTTTTGAATAAAAGCTGACGCGGGACAAAATGCCCGATTTCCCAACGCGTTGAACTTAGCAAAGTCATTGTGCCATTTTAATAGGCTACTTTTAAACGCATATAGCTCAGTAATGTCAGTTTTATGTAGCCTATTTGCTGAGAGGGGGCGGGGGGGATTTTTGTTGGGAAAGTCAGGGGAGAAACGCACACGTCGATTAGACTGGATAAACACATGCAGCATCTTAATTGTTAAGAAAATGAAACAAAATAAATGAATAAATCAAGCCTTTATTACAAAAACACTATATCATACAGCATTCTGAAAAATGCGCACCCCTAGTTCCTCTGTCTATGGCCCCATGACGCGATGAGCATTTACTAAAACTACTTTAAAAAACGCGGGTCAGGAAGCGGGTCGGGTACATTATTTTCTTTCTTTTTTTTTTGCGGTCCGAGTTGCGGGCGGGTTAGTTGAAAACGTCGGTCGGGTGCGGGTTGTTTATACATTGACCCACGCATCACTGCTGTGCACGCAGTGGTGCTCGGGCACGAGACATGAAGGCATCTGATTGGTTCTTTACAGTCGCACCGAATGGCAGTGATTGGTCAGAGTTTTTACTGTCCCTACAGAGGTCAGATTTTTTTCATTCATTTTTCTGAACACATAATGTATTGACTACTATCTGTCACGGAACACACACAGGAGAGAGAGGATCCAATTGCAGTATTTATTTAAGGGTAATCCGTACTCACAGTCAGTCCAGGCAAAGGTCAAAATCCAACAAAGACAATCCAAAGAACACAAGAACACCAGGAACAGAAGTGTGGGGACAATATACAAGGACTCCGTGACAAACACTGAAACTGACAGGGTATATATACACAAGTGCTAAACGAGGTGACGAGAAACAGCTGAACACATTGAACACTCAGTTAGGGATGCTCCGATCCACCTTTTTTGTTTCCGATACCTGCAATTCAATATCGGCCCGATACCGAGTACCGATCCGATTCCAGGGCAGTTTTTTTTTTTTATCAATTTCTATAACTATGTGTGTTGAACTGATAATCACTCTTTTGTGTGTTAAACACAATCTACTTAATACAGACAACTTCATTACAAAGAAAAACAACAAATCAAAAAAAATATGACCATAATCTATGACAAAAAATGCTATTATAACACTAGAATAGTGGATAATTAAGCAGTAAAATTTAGTCTCGAAAAATCACAAGTGCTCAATAATTGTATTAAATCTGAACATGAAAAAACATTTAGTGGGGAACAAATATGAGAATAAGTGTAACACTAAATCTGGTAAAACGTTACACATTGCTCTTTGTATTGTTGTAAAATACATTCATGAAAAACAAGATAACAAAAATCAAAAAGATTAATTATTTTATAGCCTACTATAAAATGTTTTAAATGTATAGCACAGCGGTTTAATGAGGCAGCAACATGATGGATAGTACAGAACTATACAGAACAGTCTATACAGAACAGTCTATACAGAACAGTCGCTGTATTGATATGAAAAGCGGCACACAGCGCTTATGCGCATCCCGAGCGCAGAATGATGCGCTTGAAGCAACACGAGTCACAGCGCGCAGCGCGTCGAGTCCACATTGAAGATTTCAAAGCACGAAGGAAAGACATATTGATGCGTAGAGTATTATACAGTATCTATCTAATCAATAGTTTATTTATTATTTTCTTTTAACAGTTTTAAATGTCATTTACTGTGCGCGTGAAGAACAGTTAGCTGCTATAGTGCTCTGACTCCAGTGTTGTGAGAGACACCCGGTAGAAAGTAGTTAAGGTACAGCAATAAAGTCCAGCAAGATAAAGTTGTTTAATGCAAAACCATAGACCTTTATCTACAGATCAAGTATAATTATACTAACATTGAATCATCTTGGAGAGAGTTTTTCATCGTGTTGACTGTCGTAACCGAACGCGACGCGCTGTTTGATGCTGAATGGAGAATGACTGACAGCCGCAGCGGAGGGAAAAGTGTACGTGATCTTGAATTTAATGACTTAAATAATAATTTCTATCTCACATTATACTATATAATGGCTTCAGAACACTTATAATATAGTGCACGACAACTTTATGGTGCTTTATAATGTTTTTGTGCCTTTTGTGGGGCTTAACAATAGCACAGAATAGTATACGCACAATATCGGATTTGGATCGGCCTCGTCTGACCGATACCCGATCCGGGAAAAATGTCAGTATCGGAGCCGATACCGCTACTGAATATCGGATCGGCGCATCCCTACACTCAGTGACATACAGGATCATGGGAAATGTAGTAGCAGAGTGTAGGGACACCGTGCGGGAAGAGGACCTCTAGTGGTACCCAGGAAGCACAAACCAGACACTATGACATGACCCCCCCCTCTACGGAGCGGCTACCAGGAACTGCAACAGCAACAGACACCACCGGCTCAGGAACTGCAACAGCAACAGACACCACCGGCTCAGGAACTGCAACAGCAACAGACACCACCGGTTCAGGAACTGGAACAGCAACAGACACCGGCTCAGGAACAGGAACTGCAACAGAACCCACCGGCTCAGGAACAGGAACTGCAACAGAACCCACCGGCTCAGGAACAGGAACTGCAACAGAACCCACCGGCTCAGGAACAGCAACAGAACCCACCGGCTCAGGAACTGCAACAGAACCCACCGGCTCAGGAACTGCAACAGACACCCACCGGCTCAGGAACTGCAACAGACACCCACCGGCTCAGGAACTGCAACAGAACCCACCGGCTCAGGAACTGCAACAGAACCCACCGGCTCAGGAACTGCACACAGAACCCACCGGCTCAGGAACTGCCACAGAACCCACCGGCTCAGGAACTGCAACAGACACCCACCGGCTCAGGAACTGCAACAGACACCACCGGCTCAGGAACTGCAACAGACACCACCCGGCTCAGGAACAGCAACAGACACCACCGGCTCAGGAACTGCAACAGCAACAGACACCACCGGCTCAGGAACTGCAACAGCAACAGACACCACCGGTTCAGGAACTGCAACAGCAACAGACACCACCGGTTCAGGAACTGGAACAGCAACAGACACCGGCTCAGGAACAGCAACAGACACCGGCTCAGGAACAGCAACAGACACCGGCTCAGGAACAGCAACAGACACCGGCTCAGGAACAGCAACAGAAAAGGCGGCCATCTTCTCCAAAGACCCTGGATCGGCAGACGCGCTGCGAACAGTCTCTGGATCGGCAGACCCGCTGGGGCACTGTGGCGGGGCCCGGCAGGGCGAGCAGCTGGGGCGGGGCCGGGAGGGCGAGCAGCTGGGGCGGGGCCGGGGAGGGCGAGCAGCTGGGGCGGGGCCGGGAGGGCGAGCAGCTGGGGCGGGGCGGGGCGGGGCCGGGAGGGCGAGCAGCTGGGGCGGGGCGGGGCCGGGGAGGGCGAGCAGCTGGGGCGGGGCGGGGCCGGGAGGGCGAGCAGCTGGGGCGGGGCGGGGCCGGGAGGGCGAGCAGCTGGGGCGGGGCCGGGAGGGCGAGCAGCTGGGGCGGGGGCCGGGAGGGCGAGCAGCTGGGGCGGGGCCGGGAGGGCGAGCAGCTGGGGCGGGGCCGGGAGGGCGAGCAGCTCGGGCGGGGCCGGCAGAGCAGCATGCCTGACCGGCGCGTCAGGGATGGCAGTCACCTCTGGGATGGTCTCTGGGTTAGGAGCCACCTGACAAGTCGTTGAAGCGACCTTTCTCCTCCGTCTCCGACCACCGGACCCGGGACCACCGGACCCGGGACCACCGGACCCGGGACCACCGGACCCGGGACCACCGGACCCGGGACCACCGGACCCGTGTCGGCGCTGGCATGGCGAGGCTCCGATACATCCCACTGGCTCCGATTAATTAAATAGCTGGTAAAACCCCCAAAAATCCAGTATCTCCAGCCCCTTCATCTCCCACACAGGCAATGGATCATCGAGACAAACATTAAAAAGTCTTTCAACGTTGCCTCACTATAGTCCAAACCTCTAGAGAGAGTCCAAAACTTCTGAGCCAGACAATCCACCGTCTGGCCCTGCTGTCGCAGGGTCATTAAATTTTGGACTCCTATCCTGTCCTTCCCCGTTCTGGGGGAAAGGATACGAACCCCCCATACCGCTGGATCCTTGCATTGACGGAGTCCTTCTGTCACGGAACACACACAGGAGAGAGAGGATCCAATTGCAGTATTTATTTAAGGGTAATCCGTACTCACAGTCAGTCCAGGCAAAGGTCAAAATCCAACAAAGACAATCCAAAGAACACAAGCACACACGAACAACAGGAACAGAAGTGTGGGGACAATATACAAGGACTCCGTGACAAACACTGAAACTGACAGGGTATATATACACAAGTGCTAAACGAGGTGACGAGAAACAGCTGAACACAATGAACACTCAGTGACAGACAGGATCATGGGAAATGTAGTAACAGAGTGTAGGACACCGTGCGGGAAGAGGACCTCTAGTGGTACCCAGGAAGCACAAACCAGACACTGTGACACTATCAGAATGGAAGGACCATTTCACCCAGTATAAAAAAAAAAAAATTTCTGAACAGGATTACCTACCCTAGCTTTAATATAGTTTATCAGTGCAAGTGGATGATATTACTAGACATAATATAAATAAACAAAGGGAACAAGTAGGAAAAGGCAGTGCAATATGTGTGTAAGTGGGGTCAAATGTTCACAGCAAATTTAAGCATAAAAAACAGAGTAGCAGCATAATAGTGTAAACTAGGCTAGGCAAGTTTATAGCATATTTCATACACAATGGTAATTAATAGAAGAAATTAAAATAATCAAAATAAATAAGAATAATTAAAACAGTTATTTATACAAAAGTACAATACAAACAGTCGGACGAACAGTGGCACAGTGCTCATTGAGTGATTTATATACCAGTAATAATACTTTAAAATCAATCCTAAATGTAACCGTGAGCCAGTGTAAAGACTTGAGGACTGGTGTGATGTGTGCGTATTTTCTGGTTCTGCTCAGCGCTCTGTATGAGCTGCAACTGTCTCATGGTCTTTTTGGGAAGGCCATTGAGGAGTCCATTACAATAATCCACCCTGCTCATGATGAAAGCATGCACAAAAGCATGCACATGAAAATAAACTACCAGTGTATTTGTGCAAGAGTCTGTCAGCTGGCCTTAGGTTATTGGAGGGTGGGGCTGGAAGGAAGAGGCTCTTTATTGGCGCTTTTCCACTGCATGGTACGGCACGGTTCGGCTCACTTTGCTCATTTCCACTGAGCGTTACGGTACAGTACGGTACGGAATTATTTGCGTTTTTCATATTTTGTTTTGTTATAAATAGGCTAACGTTATACATGCAGTGAATATAATCAATATGCATTGCCTGAACCACATTTGTGTGTCTATAATGTTTAAATTGTATTAAAATGAAAACGAAAAGAGGCAGAGTGGTGTTTTATATCATATTTAGTTTTATTGTTGCCTAAAATGTACATACAGAGATAACCGGTGTAGCAGAGTGAGCTGAGTGACGCTTTCAAGAACATGCTGTTCCATTAGCAGAATTACCGGACTCTCGTCCTCGGGAGTCATTCTCCTGAGTCATTGTCAATGTCAATTTTATTTATAAAATTGTCCTGATTAATGGTCCTGAAAGTCCTGATTTGAAAACTAATGAAACAAAGTCCTGATTTATAGGCTCTAAGTGTGTGGCCCCTCAACGGGTATCTGGGTACCTTCCTGAGAAGGTCCTCAACACAATTTCTGAGGCTAGAGCCCCGTCTACCAGGCGTCTCTATGCTCTGAAGTTGTTAGTGTTCTCCGGCTGGTGCTCGGATAGACACTTTGAACCCCAGTCATGCGAGGTATCGGTGATACTCTCAGGAGTTGCTGGATGCGGGCCGTTCCCCGTCCACGCTCAAAGTGTACGTGCAACCATAGCAGCTCATCATGCCCCGTTGGCTGGCCAATCACTAGGAAAAGAACGACTTGGTTGTACGGTTCCTAAAGGGAGCCAGGAGGTTGAAACCCTCCAGACCCCCGTCTATACTAGGGCTGAACGATATTCTGTTTTAACATCGACATCACGATGTGCGAGTGAGCGATAGTCACATCGCCGGAACATGCGATGTGAAGGGTAGTAGCACCAGAAGATATTACATGCGCTTCATGAGGCACGCGTGCCGCGGTCTCTTGCTCTCTCTCCCCTCTCTGCCGTGCAGGCGCTGCACGGTTTGGAGCACATGTCTCTGTCTCGCGGGCGCGCTCGCTCTAGATTCCGGAGATTTTAACTAATTCGCGGGCTGCAGCCGCTATCAATATGCGGGAGAGTCCCGGAACTTCCGGGAGACTTGGGATGTCTGTATTTCTATACTGAAATAATATCGGCATTATAATTATTGATTTTTCCTATTTTGGTGCCCCCCTCAGCTCTTGGTGCCCTACGCACAGCGCGTGATGCACGTGGTGGGAGCGACGGCGCAGACAGGCGGTATGGTGTAAAGCTGCCGTTTAAATGCGTTTTGCTTTTCTGTTTACAGAAATGTTCTAATTTTAGAATAAAATATTAAGTGACCTTTTTGTCACTTGTAATGAAGCTTGCTTATTAGTGAAATTATTAATATCATGGAATGGTAATTATTGACTTTAGCCTGGAGTTATGGCTCTCAATATCGCAATATATATATCGTTGGGGGAAAAAATATCGCAATGTAATTTTTTTCCAATATCGTGCAGCCCTAGTCTATACCGTCTTGGGACCTCTCCACAGTCATTGGGGCCCTGAGGGGTCCGCCATTTGAGCCGCTTCATTTGTGAGATTCTATAACATGGAGGTCTCTTCCCTGCAGGCTAAGGTCCTTTCTGTATGATTTGACTCAACGAGATCCGGTCTCATCTTTGTGGCAGGTCACTGTTCATGAGCACACTATCCCTTTCTATGAACCAGCCTTTGGCTGTTTTTGGTCCCTATGTATAATCAGACCCGACGGTGTCCGCTCTATTGGTCAATATTTGGGGTATGAGCTTAGTCACTTCACTATATATATGATTCAGACCCGATGGTGTCCGGTCTTATCAGTATATATATCTATCTATAAATTACAGGAGCGTCTGTCTGTCTGTTAATCGCATATCTCTCGAACCGTTAGTCCGATGGATTTCAAACTTGACAGGTTTTTTGCTACGGGCACGAGTAAGTGCAGTGCAGAGTTTGGCTCGAAGAAAGCAGCGGAGCTTAAGTAGCGTTTTCTTCACTGTGTCCTGCTCCCTCAATCGTCGCGCTTATTCATTTGTGGATGTTAACTGAATCTGTTAGTCAGCTACGCTGTTTACTTCTGAATATTATATTTCATTCTGGTGCGCTTAACGCTATCGCTACTGTGTAATAGTAGCCTATGCTATTTACCAACTAAACATATCCTATTCAATGTGTTCACAGTCTCTTTCACGGCCATCATTTGTAGTAGCCTATTCACAAACTACCTGCTAATAGACAAAATGAGTGTTTTCTCTGAGTTCACTGTTTTGCCTTCTCCAGCTAAGATCTGAACCTCCCTTGAATGGTAAATGGACTGCATTTATATAGCGCTTTCACAGACCCAATGGCCACCAAAGCGCTTTACATTTTGCCTCACATTCACCCATTCATACACAGACGGCGGTGTCAGCCATGCAAGGCGCCATCCAGCTCGTCGGGTGGGGTGTCTTGCTCATGGACACCTCGACACTTGGTCAGGTGGAACCAGGGATTGAACCACCAACCTTTCAGTTTGTAGACAACTTACATGAACCACTGAGCCAATGAGTGAGCCAGTCACTCTCTGTGCTCGCTGTGCAGCTGCAATGCATTTTACATAAAAGCTTCAATAATCTGAGGAAACGAGTTTCCCCACTGCGTATAGCTACGCAATACTCGTTCCCTATCTTACGATCTTTAAATATGACACCGCTATTGACCAATCAGCGACAAGGGTCAGAACTGCCCATTTAAAGGGGTCGTGAACTGGATTATTTTATTATTTTATAATGTTTCCTGGGCTGCCCTTATAATGTTAGTATGATTTTTACATTAGAAAAAAATCATAATTTAGAAAATAAAAGGCATTTTTCCAAGCCTGCAGGATTGATGATTTTAGCCTCTGATTTGAACTCTGTTTGAAGAGGTGTGTCTGCTGTGAGACTTCAGTGTAAACGCCCACTGCTGTGATTGGCTGCTGTGAGACTTCAGTGTAAACGCCCACTGCTGTGATTGGCTGACATGTTTGCATATGAAATAGCTAGCATTACCTGTGGAAATCCCTTGAACACTTTTACAACGTTTTTACTATGAAGTGATCTATCATCATTGCAAAGCAATTTCTGCACTCTCATGAATGCTTTCACCAAGTAACAACGCAAACACGACGTAAATACAGTAATTGCTTCATTGTGCAGTGTAACGAGTTTTGGCAGGTGTCCTGATAAACTCGCGCTGTGTGATTGACAGCTTGGGCGATTGGAAGGGAGCGTTTTTTGATCGCTTTCTGTATAAATTTTAATTACAGTTTAAATAAGATTATTTTAACTCTACTTAGAGAAACGATGCGAAGGTGATCGTTTAGTCAGTGGCTTGATTTACTGATGCATAAATGGTATTGAACAATTTTGAGATAATAGATAATCTGTCTGAATTTGAATAATTGTACATCAGAAATCACTGATGACAGATCAGGCATTAGAATAAACATGATTACTTTACTTGCATGTCATTTTAGAAATCCCGACCTGCTGATGTTTTATAAATGTAGACATAAATACATATATAAATAAAAGTGGAAATAAATAAATGCATAAATAAATAAATGAAAAAATAAATAAATGTGGAAAATATATAATTATACATAAATAAGGAAATAAAAGTATAAATAGACATTTATTTTAGTTTTTTTTTACATTTCTTCGCATATTTATTTATGTACTTTATTATTAAGTCAGGTTTGGCATTCCATACCTGTTATCACATTTATTTATCTATTTATTTATTCATTTTTTATTCAGGGTCCATCCTCCACGCACAAGTCCTACCAGCCTCTGGAACCTACAGCTAGCCTGTTCCTACAGAAAAAATGGGACCAGGCGAGCTACGAGATCCACCTAGAGAAGGTGTGACTGTTTTTAGCATGTTTAATATTGCAATGTTGTAAAATTAGAAATGTTGGCAACCATAGCTGAAATGGAATAAGTTAGTTTTATTGTATTTCAGTTGATGCCTATGCTTTTATCGGGTTGTTAACTATAATAATCCTGCTTTGTGTGTGTCAGAGAGTGTGTGAGAATATATTATATATATGTATATGTTGATTTTCTCTCTGTCTCAGGTGAGAAACGCCAAACCTGTCATCGACACCAAGGGCATGGAGACACCGGCGCATATTCGACAGAGTCTAAAGAGACCACAGGTGTCTGATTTATTAATATGTAAACAAGAATGTATTTTCCTGTCATCATTTACTCGTCCTCATGTTGTTCCAAACTTGTATGAGTTTCTTTCTTCTGCTGAACACAATAGAAGATATTTTGAGGAATGTCGGTAACCAAACAGTTGAACGTACTCCAATAATTATTAGCCTTTAAGTAGACAACAATGATTTTGTGAGCTCTATAACAGTACTTTTGCATTATAGTGATGTTTTATGAAGTAACGTGGAGTAATGAAATGCATGATAACAGTTGTTGTCTTCAGTTGCAGAAAGAAAGGATGGCCATCATAGAGAGAGACAATCATCATCTGGCCAACCATCTTTCAGCTATCGCTCGCTCTAAAGGACTGGTGGACCACAGGAACAATTGCCCACAGCTCAGGTGTGTGTGTGTGTGTGTGTGTGTGTGTGTGTGTGTGTGTGTGTGTGTGTATGCTCAGACATCAGTGTTTAGCTTTTTTGGCGCACTGAAAACAAAAACCTTGGAAAACGGGATTCACAGTGCAAGTTTTTAAAAAAATTATACTGTTACCGTCTCTGTGTAATAAAATAAAATAAATACATTTATTTAAAATAAATAAAATGGCGTATGCATATTGCGTGTTCAGTCTATAGCAGGGATTTTCAAAGTGTGGGGCGCGCCTCATTGCCGCCTGCACATATGCTTCAGTTATTGTGTGCTGAGAGAGATCTCAGGACTGGTGGGAGAATATTGTGTTTAAATATTGGCTTTAACGAGGAGCCGTGGAATCCGAAATTTTAGTATGAGCAAGCCAACCTTTGATATGTTGATATGTGTCAACGTTTGTCCTCATTCCTCTCCTACGACGTTTCGTCGGGCCATCCGTCACTTTGCAGATGCGCGTCGGGGTTTCTCTCGTCATTAAACCGTAAACACGTTGCCTAATGCCTCAGAAACTCCGATCTGCCTGTTTACACGACAGATATTCACATATCTGATTTATTTCCACATATGAATGAGGTCTGAAACCGATCTCGAAATATCCGAATGCATGCGTTTCTTTTATGGAAGCTTGTTTTCCGCCACAGAATAAAACAATTAAAAAGATAATTGCAACTTTATATCACGCAATTCCGAGAAAAAAAGTCTGAATTGTGAGATAAAAAGTAGTACCGTTTTTATTCTGTGGCAGAAACAAGTTTCTATATATATATATATATATATATATATCTAAACAACTTTTAGAAATGATTTACAAATAATTTATGTTATGATATGATAATGTTATATATCTGGTTTTACAGTGTGAACATCCTGAAAAAGAAGGAGAAAATTGTAGAGTTGACTAAAGAAAACCAGAGGATCTACCAGGGAATCATGTCGCAGAAATCTGACTACAGGAAGGAACTCTGGGAAGCCGACTGGGAAAAGGTCAAGCAAAGGAGAGAAAACATCGCACGCTATCCTCGAGAAGAGACCAACAAACAGGTTTGATCCTAATTCACATTTTTAAAGGCGGAGCAAATTTCTTCTTCATTTACTCGCCTTCATCATGCTTCCAACCCTTCTGTGAAACACAATAGCACACATTTTGGATGCTCACGCTGCTCTTGTTAATGTCTGAAAAAAAGCATGGCATGTGGGTTTGAAATCGCGTGTAAATAATTAAACGGTGGCAAAGTGAACACGAGTGTGCATGAAATGAACATGCTATTGTGATTCATCAATGCATGTTTCTTCTCATAATTGATTGAAAAACATTATTTTTGCTGAAATAATAATACATTGAACCGTTTTGATGGTGTATTTTAATAAACCATGTTAAATGTGCAAAGATCAACAACAACACGATTAACGGTAATAAATCGTTTATTTATAAAAGGGCGACCACTATATTAAATTTCCAACACATTTTTGTATTTCAGAAGGATCTCCAAATTGTTACTCAAGTCACTCATCAACTGTCACGCTGCCCCAAAGATCAAAATTTACTTTTAAACATTTAGGCGGTGGGCCGGACCTCGAAATGAGCAATTTAATACTTACCTCACCGCTGTGTACGTTTTTTTTTTTTTTTTTTTGGCTGAGGTCATGTTAAAAAAATTGTATAAGTGTTTTGACAGACATTGTTTCCAACTGTTTTGTTGAATGCACATTGGACGAAAAATGTCCTTACAAACTCTTCCTTTTTTTAAACCGACAAATAAGCAGGATTACCAATCATAACGTTAGAAAACCTCCCGTTTCCTTGACAACCAAAATAAGTAATGACCCAGTGGCGGTTCTACATTGAATTACACCCTGGGTGAGACCCCCTTCAGAGGGTCATTAAAAGTTATGGCCAGATTTGAAAAGAGTGTCTTGCAACATGTTATCTACTAACATGTACAAGTTCCCAAAAAGTTTTGACAAAAAAGGTTTTATAAAAAGATAAACCTCACATATTTCAGCCTTTTAAAATATTTTTTTATAAAAGTAAAAAAAAAAAAAAAAAAAAAAAAATGTAATTACTGACATTTACAATGCACATTAGCCTATCTTTTATTATTAATAGTAAAATTCGGTCCGATTTTCCCGTGGCGTCTGTCGTTGCTATGCAACCATGCACTGCGCTCTCCACAACGACAAAGAGGTTTTAGTAGCTAATGGTTTTCCACCACTGAAAAACGCTTACTCTAGCTCTGCTACAAGATTTATTTACGGAGAAGAGAATAGTGTTTGGGTGCACCCCCATCCTTCATGTTGACTGAGCTTTCAATGTTGTTATTGTGGTGCGTTTGCGGCATTGTTATCTCATGTTATCTCGCTCCTCCTGGCATTGCTTCAATTATGAGCGCGCTTCCCGCGCGCCTACATTTGAACGAGCTTAAGCGTGCAAAAGACGCGATATGTGAATGGCCCCTTCTCAGCAAGCAGGGACGCCTGCTTAGCTGCCAATTGCCCAATTCCCCACACAGTGAAATCATAGATAATAGAAAACCGCTTCGCAGCGGATTTTTTTTTTTTTTAACTACTCGTGCCACGCCCTATGTGTCATGTAAAAATGCTGCCCCGGGCGACTGCCGGTTCGCCCGTGCCAAAAAATGCTACTGTAATGACCAAAGATTCTCGAGCGTAGCCAAAGTAATCTTTGTCGGTGACCAGGAAGCTGCGTTCTTGAGAATTAAACTTTGCTTTTTTAATAAAAAATGTAGTGTATATTAAGATTTTGTACGGACGATACTTGCTCTTGTACAGCAGATTACGGTGGGCTAGCCTCAATTTCAGTGGTGAGATGTAGTGTGTTGTTTTTCTATTCTAACCCATCAACACAACAACACACAATGTATGCAATACATCTTATAAGTATCAAACGACTCGTGCTAGTAATGCTGAGGTAGAAATTAGATCTTGTATCCACTTAGCTTCAAGTGTAAAATGCCCTGTAACCCCCTTTTCCCAGACAAGTTTGAAACGGTACGCAATTATTTGCGTCTATACCGTCTTGGGACCTCTCCACAGTCATTGGGGCCCTGAGGGGTCCGCCATTTGAGCCGCTTCAGTCGGTTGATCTCAAAGCACTTCCGCTAAAAACTGCTCTCCTGTTGGCACTGGCGTCTATCAAGCGAGTGTGAGATCTGCAGGCGCTCTCTGTGAACCACTCCTGTTTGGAGTTTGGTATAGGTAGCTCCAAAGTCACTCTCAAACCAAAACATGTCTATGTCCCTAAGGTGCTCTCAACACTGTTCAGAGCACAAGTTATTACACTGTTAGCTCTTCCCCCTTCCGATGGGGACGGGGAAGTCAATTTACTTGGCCCTGTCAGGGCTCTGAAGGTCTATTTGGAGCGCTCTGCGTCCTATAGGCAGTCAGAACAGCTCTTTGTCTGCTTCGGTGGCCAATCCAAAGGATCTCCAGTCACGAAGCAAAGGCTGTCCAAATGGATAGTGGATGCCATCTCTCTGGCATACACCTCTGTGGGTCAGGCTTGCCCCATAGGCACCAGGGCCCATTCGACTAGGGGCATGGCCGTCCACATTTGTGAGATTCTATAACATGGAGGTCTCTTCCCTGCAGGATAAGGTCCTTTCTGTATGATTTGACTCGACGAGATCCGGTCTCATCTTTGTGGCAGGTCACTGTTCATGAGCACACTATCCCTTTCTATGAACCAGCCTTTGGCTGTTTTTGGTCCCTTTGTATAATCAGACCCGACGGTGTCCGCTCTATTGGTCAATATTTGGGGTATAAGCTTAGTCACTTCACTATATATATGATTCAGACCCGATGGTGTCCGGTCTTATCAGTATATATATCTATCTATAAATTACAGGAACGTCTGTCTGTCTGTTAATCGCATATCTCTCGAACCGTTAGTCCGATGGATTTCAAACTTGACAGGTGTTTTGCTACGGGCACGAGTAAGTGCAGTGCCAAGTTTGGCTCGAAGAAAGCAGCGGAGCTTAAGTAGCGTTTTCTTCACTGTGTCCTGCTCCCTCAATCGTCGCGCTTATTCATTTGTGGATGTTAACTGAATCTGTTAGTCAGCTACTGTAAGACTTTATCAAGCAATACTTCCTCCAACCACTAGGAGTCACACTCCTGCCATGACCAGCAGTACAACTCCCAGTCGCTAGGGGGTGCAGGAGGTATTTTACCTGCAATCATCCTCCTAGTTGCCAGAGGGAGACCATTGTCAATAACTCTGTTGTAATTAGCAATCATTGTTTGATGATACTCACCTGTGTAGGGCCCTATTTAAGTTTGCCTTTTGCCATTGTTTTCTGTTCAGTCTTGAGCCTACCTACCTGAGTATCCCGTGAGTTTTTTGTGAGCCATTGTGCTTGTTTTGTTTTCCTTTTTGTGACAATTGGAAGCTTTGCTTCTAGTTTATTTGTTTGTACTTTGCCTTTGCCTTCTTTCTAAAAGTAAAAGCTACTTGGAGTTTATGCTGCTTGTCTCCTTGAGATTTCTGTCACTCTGCACTTGGGTCTCAAAATCCTCAAAGTTTGCTCACTCAGGAAGAACACCAGTTCTGTGTCCTGGAGACCGGGGTTCTAATCCCACTTAAGACAACATTCATATAGTCCCTGCTTCTATACCATTACAGCAAGACTGAACCAAAGAAAAATGGACCCAGCGGAGAGTCAAGGCCCTTCATCAAATGTGGAAAGAATATTATTCGAGCTCACCAATCAAGCAACCGCAATTCAACATCATGAACAGATTCTCACAGAGATTCTTCAGCGTTTGAACTTTCTAGCTTTGCCTCAAGATCCTCCACCCCAGGGGGTTCCTGAGTTGCCCACGCCACCTCCGGTACCGCCCATCTTACCCCAACCTCAACCAATTCCAGCAGTTCCTCTTCTCGAGCCCAGGCTTCCACCTCCTGAGAGATACGATGGAAATACCAGGGGCTGTCGAGGCTTTATCACTCAATGCTCCCTAGCCTTCCAACTTCAACCCAGTAGTTTTCCTACAGACAGCAGTCGAGTGGCTTATATCATCACCTTACTGACTGGAAGAGCTTTGGAATGGGCTACGGCTCTCTTGGAACATGGTTCACCTTTCACTTCTAACTCTGAACAATTCCTAGCAGAGATGAGGAGGGTGTTCCATCATCCAGGAGGAGGAGTTGGAAATGACCAACGATTACTTCAACTCACTCAAGGAATGCGCAGTGTAGCAGAAATGGCTATTGAGTTCCGTACCCTGGCAGCGGAGAGTGGTTGGAATGAACAGGCTCTTCAAGCAGCATTTCATCAAGCCCTTGCACCTGAGCTAAAAGATGAATTGGCCTTCCGAGATCCTGCGCCTAACTTGGATTATCTTATTGATGTCGCCATCCGAGTGGATAACCGAATTAGGGATAGGAGGTCTGAGAAACAACAAGACCGAGTCACAGCCCAAAGCAATGTCAGTCCAGTTCAACCTGCTTTCCAAACTCTTTGCACAGAGGAACCCATGCAGCTTGGGAAGAGTCGCTTATCACAATCTGAACGGGACAGACGTATGCGGGAGAGGCGCTGTTTGTACTGTGGAGAACTGGGGCATTTTCGGTCTCATTGCCCTGAACTTGTGGGAAAAGAGATTTCTCGTCCAGAGAGAGGGGGGCTGAGACGAGAGAAATAATTGACCCCCGATCTTCAGCTGGATTTTCAACGGTGATGCATTTCTCCTGGGGCAACGGTTGGCACAAGGGTTATGCTTTTGTCGACTCAGGCGCTGCTGGCAATTTCATGGACAGTACTCTGGCCAAAACCTTGAAGATACCACTCATAACTCTCCAGGATAAGCTCACGATAACATCCTTAGACAACAGACCTCTGGGGTCCGGCCAGGTAACACACCGTACCTTTCCCATTTCAGTTGAGATAGACTCTCATCAAGAATCACTGTCTTTTCTTATTATTGACACACCCGAGTTCCCAGTTATCCTTGGTTACCCTTGGCTAGTTTCTCACAATCCTCAGATCGACTGGCCAACTAGCAGTTTCACCAGATGGGGATGTGCATGTCCAACGGCTGGAATTCTTTCATCTCCGGATTCCTTTTTGGGGCCTAAACGACAACTCTGGATCCAGCATGAGTCAAACACGCCAAGAACCAAGGTACTAGTTGTTCCTCAAGTTAAACTTACACCCCCTGCTCTGGTTGTTCCTTCTCCTGACCTTTCTCGAGTTCCCCAGGTATATGTCGATCTCCAGGATGTTTTTAGTAAGTCCCGGGCCGATACTCTTCCTCCTCATCGACCCTATGATTGTGCCATTGAATTGTTGCCAGGATCTTGTCCTCCAAGAGGTAGACTTTTCTCGTTGTCAGCTCCAGAGAGGTCTGCAATGGATGAGTACATTCAGAAGGCACTAGAGAATGGATTTATTCGGCCTTCAACGTCACCGGCAGGAGCTGGCTTCTTTTTCGTAGGTAAGAAGGATGGAGGTCTTCGCCCCTGCATTGACTATCGTGGCTTAAACAACATCACAGTAAAGAACCGATATCCACTGCCACTTATGGCCACAGCCTTTGAACTCCTCCAGGGTGCTACCATCTTCACTAAGTTGGACCTCCGGAACGCGTACCATCTGGTGAGAATTCGGGAGGGGGATGAATGGAAGACGGCTTTCAACACCCCTACTGGGCATTACGAATATCAGGTGATGCCCTTCGGGCTAGCAAATGCCCCGGCTGTCTTCCAAGCCCTTATCAATGATGTCCTGAGAGAAATGTTGAACCAATGTGTGTTTGTATATCTCGATGATATCTTAATATTTTCCCAGAGTTATGAAGAGCACGTTCAACATGTCCGGCAGGTTCTGTCTCGTTTGCTCTTGAACAACCTCTTCGTCAAGCTAGAGAAAAGTGAATTCCATGTCACTACCGTCTCTTTCTTGGGTTTCATCCTTTCATGCGGCAGTGTACAGATGGATCCCAGCAAGGTTCGTGCGGTCTTGGAGTGGCCCCAACCTGATTCATTAAAACAAGTCCAACGCTTCCTGGGTTTCGCCAACTTTTATAGGAGATTTATTCGAGGCTTCAGTTCCATTGCGGAACCTCTCACAGCTCTCACCAGGAGGTCTGGCACACCCTTCCAGTGGACCGAGAAGGCTAAACAGGCGTTTGAACGACTCAAACAGCTATTTACTTCAACTCCCATATTGACTCTACCAGATCCTGAGTTACCGTTTGTTGTCGAGGTGGATGCATCGGACGTGGGTGTGGGAGCCGTTCTGTCCCAGAGAGCGACTAGGGACAATAAACTCCATCCTTGTGCATTCTTTTCACGTCGGTTGACAGCGGCAGAGAAGAACTATGACATTGGAAATCGGGAGTTGTTGGCGGTTAAGCTGGCTTTGGAGGAATGGAGGCACTGGCTGGAGGGGGCTAAACACCCATTTCTGATATGGACAGACCACAAGAATCTCACCTACATCCAGGGAGCCAAAAGGTTGAATCCTCGCCAAGCTCGGTGGGCCCTTTTCTTTAACCGTTTTGACTTTGTCCTCTCTTACAGACCCGGTTCCAAGAATATAAAGCCAGATGCTCTGTCAAGGCAGTTCGAGTCACAGGAAGAGGAGAATAGGTCGGAACCCATCATACCTAGGTCCAGAGTGCTGGCAGGCATCCAGTGGGACTTGGAGACGGCAGTACGGAAGGCTCAACATCGCCAACCTGACCCAGGTAATGGCCCATCAGGTCTCCTCTTTGTGCCAAACACCGTCAGGTCCAAAGTACTGCAGTGGGGTCACGCCGCACCTTCATCTGGACATCCTGGAGTCCTTCGAACCCTGAGGCGAATCCAATCTAAGTTCTGGTGGCCCAACATGGGAACTGATGTCCGGAGATTTGTCGCCACATGTTCCACTTGCGCCCAGAATAAGGAACCTAGAACCCTCCCTCAAGGTAAACTACATCCCCTCCCTATCCCAAGAAGACCCTGGTCCCACATATCCATGGATTTTGTTAATGGCCTACCCAATTCTCAGGGTAACACAGTGATTCTTGTAGTAGTCGACCGATTTTCTAAGGCATGTTATCTCATTCCCACCTCTAAAATTCCTACAGCAGGCCAGACGGCAGAACTCCTCATGCAACATGTCTTTAGAATTCATGGTTTTCCTCAGGATATGGTGTCTGATCGGGGTTCCCAGTTTACCTCAAGATTCTGGAAGGCTTTTGGACGTCTAATCGGTTCCACCATCAGCTTGTCTTCAGGGTTCCATCCCCAATCCAATGGCCAGACCGAGAGAGTAAACCAGGAGATCGAGAAGACCCTCAGATGTCTTGTCTCGAACAACCAGAGTACATGGAGTTCCCAGCTGGTCTGGGCGGAATTTGCCCATAACACTCTCCATCACTCATCATTGGGTATGTCTCCATTTGAATGCCAGTTTGGTTTCCCCCCCTCTCTGTTTTCTGAACAGGACCTCCAAGCACAGGTTCCAGCAGCAGCCCTGTTAGTCCGGAGGTGCCGGGGGATCTGGCGGAGAGCTCGGGCATCCCTGTTAAAGTCGTCCCGGGAACAACAGAAACAGGCCAATCGACGTCGGCGGATGTGTCCGTCATTCCGTCCTGGACAGAGGGTGTGGCTTTCAGCTAAGAATCTTCCATTGCGCCTCGAGTCACGAAAACTAGGTCCTAGATACATTGGACCTTTCAAGATTCTCAAGAAAATAAACCCGGTCTCTTACCGACTCCTATTGCCCAGGTCCATGCGCATACACCCCACATTCCATGTCTCATGCCTCAAACCTGTCATCTACTCTCCTTTGTCTCCTGTAGGTAAACCACCTCCAGTTCCTCGGATGGTGGAGGGGCAACTGGTGTACTCCGTGCAGAGATTATTGAAAATGCGCAAAGTTCGGGGAGGGGTCCAATATTTGGTTGACTGGCAAGGCTATGGTCCAGAAGAGCGCTCGTGGGTACCAGCTAGAGACATACTGGACCCAGATCTCATCAGGGACTTCCACAGACAACAGCCGAACAGCACTAGAAGGAACGTCAGGAGCCGTTCATCAAGAGAGGGCTCCTGTAAGACTTTATCAAGCAATACTTCCTCCAACCACTAGGAGTCACACTCCTGCCATGACCAGCAGTACAACTCCCAGTCGCTAGGGGGTGCAGGAGGTATTTTACCTGCAATCATCCTCCTAGTTGCCAGAGGGAGACCATTGTCAATAACTCTGTTGTAATTAGCAATCATTGTTTGATGATACTCACCTGTGTAGGGCCCTATTTAAGTTTGCCTTTTGCCATTGTTTTCTGTTCAGTCTTGAGCCTACCTACCTGAGTATCCCGTGAGTTTTTTGTGAGCCATTGTGCTTGTTTTGTTTTCCTTTTTGTGACAATTGGAAGCTTTGCTTCTAGTTTATTTGTTTGTACTTTGCCTTTGCCTTCTTTCTAAAAGTAAAAGCTACTTGGAGTTTATGCTGCTTGTCTCCTTGAGATTTCTGTCACTCTGCACTTGGGTCTCAAAATCCTCAAAGTTTGCTCACTCAGGAAGAACACCAGTTCTGTGTCCTGGAGACCGGGGTTCTAATCCCACTTAAGACAACATTCATATAGTCCCTGCTTCTATACCATTACAGCTACGCTGTTTACTTCTGAATATTATATTTCATTCTGGTGCACTTAACGCTATCGCTACTGTGTAATAGTAGTAATAATAATAAGGTGTGTCTGCTGTGAGACTTCAGTGTAAACACCCACTGCTGTGATTGGCTGCTGTGAGACTTCAGTGTAAACGCCCACTGCTGTGATTGGCTGACATGTTTGCATATGAAATAGCTAGCATTACCTGTGGAAATCCCTTGAACACTTTTAAAACGTTTTACTATGAAGTGATCTGTCATCATTGCAAAGCAATTTCTGCACTCTCATGAATGCTTTCACCAAGTAACAACGCAAACACGACGTAAATACAGTAATTGCTTCATTGTGCAGTGTAACTACATTCAAGGCATTATTTCATAACGAGTTTTGGCAAGTGTCCTGATAAACTCGCGCTGTGTGATTGACAGCTTGGGCGATTGGAAAGGGAGCGTTCTTTGATCGCTTTCTGTATAAATTTTAATTACAGTTTAAATAAGATTATTTTAACTCTACTTAGAGAAACGATGCGAAGGTGATCGTTTAGTCAGTGGCTTGATTTACTGATGCATAAATGGTATTGAACAATTTTGAGAGAAAGATAATCTGTCTGAATTTGAATAATTGTACATCAGAAATCACTGATGACAGATCAGGCATTAGAATAAACATGATTACTTTACTTGCATGTCATTTTAGAAATCCCGACCTGCTGATGTTTTATAAATGTAGACATAAATACATATATAAATAAATGTGGAAATAAATAAAAGTGGAAATAAATAAATGCATAAATAAATAAATGAAAAAATAAATAAATGTGGAAAAATATTTATTTATGTACTTTATTATTAAGTCAGGTTTGGCATTCCATACCTGTTATCACATTTATTTATCTATTTATTTATTCATTTTTTATTCAGGGTCCATCCTCCACGCACAAGTCCTACCAGCCTCTGGAACCTACAGCTAGCCTGTTCCTACAGAAAAAATGGGACCAGGCGAGCTACGAGATCCACCTAGAGAAGGTGTGACTGTTTTTAGCATGTTTAATATTGCAATGTTGTAAAATTAGAAATGTTGGCAACCATAGCTGAAATGGAATAAGTTAGTTTTATTGTATTTCAGTTGATGCCTATGCTTTTATCGGGTTGTTAACTATAATAATCCTGCTTTGTGTGTGTCAGAGAGTGTGTGAGAATATATTATATATATGTATATGTTGATTTTCTCTCTGTCTCAGGTGAGAAACGCCAAACCTGTCATCGACACCAAGGGCATGGAGACACCGGCGCATATTCGACAGAGTCTAAAGAGACCACAGGTGTCTGATTTATTAATATGTAAACAAGAATGTATTTTCCTGTCATCATTTACTCGTCCTCATGTTGTTCCAAACTTGTATGAGTTTCTTTCTTCTGCTGAACACAATAGAAGATATTTTGAGGAATGTCGGTAACCAAAACAGTTGAACGTACTCCAATAATTATTAGCCTTTAAGTAGACAACAATGATTTTGTGAGCTATATAACAGTACTTTTGCATTATAGTGATGTTTTATGAAGTAACGTGGAGTAATGAAATGCATGATAACAGTTGTTGTCTTCAGTTGCAGAAAGAAAGGATGGCCATCATAGAGAGAGACAATCATCATCTGGCCAGTAAACTTCCTGCTATCGCTCGCTCTAAAGGACTGGTGGACCACAGGAACAATTGCCCACAGCTCAGGTGTGTGTGTGTGTGTTTAGCTGGTTAACATAGTAACTCAGTGAGGTGTTTATTTGAGCTGGGTTTCAGTTGTCGGATCTCCCGCTGCGTCTCATGTCATCTCAAACTCACAGTCTGAATCATTAACGCTCGGTTGTTGACACAACCTTTATGAATATTATTGAGAGACGTATAACATATTCCCCATCATTCCTGAGGGATCCTACAGTATCATGGGAGGATTGATACTTTGGTTAAAAAAAGGTTTGAATGGTGCTTGATTTAATTTTTCCATGCGTTTTGGCTGTTCATTTACATGGCAACTGATTTTTGCAGCGCTGAAAACTAAAACTTTGGAAAACGGGATTCAAAGTGCAAGTTTTTGAAAATGATATTGTCACCGTCTCTGTGTAAAACTACATGAACACAAATTTGTGAAAACAGCGTATGCATATTGAGTGTTCAGTCTATAGACGCGTTTGTTTCATTATGATGTGACATCGCCATCTACTGGCATGACAGCAGAATACTGCGGTTTAACTCGTTTTGCGTGGATTTGTGTGAACAGGGATCGTTTTAACAATGTTGTCGTCTGTACGTGAAAAACACAAAGAAAGAACTTTTCCGTTTTTATAGTACATTTTTGTTGTGTAAAAGTATCCTTTTTTATGCTTTTGTCATTTATATTATTTAGAAAATATATATCTCTATATAGTTTTTATAAATTTGTATTTAAATTTTAGTTTGTTATTTTAGTACATCAGTGTAAGAAAACATTTATAAAACGAGAAATGTTCAGAAACTATCTAAAATGAAATGTTTAAGTTATTTATGTTTTATTTTATTATTTAAATATATATTATATTTGTTTTAATTGATAATTGCAACTTTATATCACGCAATTCCAAGAAAAAAAAATCTGAATTGTGAGAGAAAAAGTAGTACCGTTTTTATTCTGTGGCAGAAACAAGCTTCCATTCAACATTTATTTTGAAGTAATGAAAATGTTCTGATAATGTTATATATCTGGTTTTACAGTGTGAACATCCTGAAAAAGAAGGAGAAAATTGTAGAGTTGACTAAAGAAAACCAGAGGATCTACCAGCGAATCATGTTGCAGAAATCTGACTACAGGAAGGAACTCTGGGAAGCCGACTGGGAAAAGGTCAAGCAAAGGAGAGAAAACATCGCACGCTATCCTCGAGAAGAGACCAACAAACAGGTTTGATCCTAATTCACATTTTTAAAGGCGGAGCTAATTTCTTCTTCATTTACTCGCCTTCGTCATGCTTCCAACCCTTCTGTGAAACACAATAGCACACATTTTGGATGCTCACGCTGCTTTTGTTAATGTCTGTGAAAAAAAGCATGGCATGTGGGTTTGAAATCGCATGTAAATAATTAAACGGTGGCAAAGTGAACACGAGTGTGCATGAAATGAAAATTCACACTTTTTTGTACATACATGCTATTGTGATTCATCAATGCATGTTTCTTCTCATAATTGAATGATTATCTCAAAGCACTAAATGGTTTACCTCCCCAGTACATGAGCCAGCTTTTTTTATTTACAACAAACAAAAGCATTTTAGACTTAAGTTATTGAGATAAAAATCAACCCGATTTCAAGGGAGGACCTGATTTGTCAACACAACAGTTTCTCGAACAAGAAAAAATGTAGGACGTACCGTTGCTTTCGTCAACGGAAATTATGGCGAAATATCTTCGTCGACGAACCTTTGACGAAAACTGACGAAGACGAGACGTAAATGCTGGTGATGTGACGCTGACTAAAATTAAATCTATAATGCAATATTGTTGACGAATAAAAACGAGACTAAAATGTCTCTTCATTTTCGTTGACCGAAACGAGACGAGACGAAATGTATCGTCACGACGAATTAGAGAGTTGTGCTTGAGGCGTGAGCCCATAAATTTAAGCTTGCTTTGAATTCTGGTTTGCGATCTGGTTACCCGATTATAAGCGAATTTAACAATATTATTCCATTAGTTATTCCATTAAAATGTCTCATTGATATATTTGACACATAATCATTACTTTTGCCGGTTCTTCGTGACAGCTGTTATGTGCGTAATTGGCAGCGTCACCCTCCGGTTACATGAACGCGTCACCACCGCATCAGCACCGAAAACATGGAGATTTTATTTTAGAGAATAATCGCACAACCAATTCGATATTCTATAATGAAATAAATGAATCGAATATTAAAAAATCTTGACTCATCCCTGCATGGAATCTCTTGTTTCTTTTCCCAAATCTTCACTCACGTCTCACCCATTTTCTAAGGGGATTATAAACGTTTCTTCATTGGTTCGCTTTTAATTAGGCCTATTATATTCGTATTCTTTACTGTGGTAAAGTAGAAAAACGCTGTAGGACAGATAGCTTACATTTGTACTTGCATGTCAAATTCTTTTTATCACAGTTTGTGCTTGATATTAGACATGGTAAGGCGCGTCAAGTTTAGTTGTAGGCTAAAGTGCGTTTCACACCTGCGGGTGATTTTTTGTTTCGCTTTCTCTAGCAGCGCAATTTCCGACGGTAGTTGGTCCATTACACCATGTGGTAAAAAACCGTGCCACGTCACAGCCCTAAATATAATAAGATAACCTTGTTAGAAATGCTATATTGACTGGGTTAACTAGAATTGCATTACTTAAGAGACTAAAATAATATTTTCAATGACTAAAACTAGACTAAATGTCATCAGTTTTTCGTCGACTAAAACTCAACTAGACTAAAAAGAGTATGAACCGGTCTAAAACAAAAAAAAACTAAAATTACAGCTTAACGCAAAGACTAAACTAAAATTAAAAAAGGCCGCCAAAAAACAACACTAGTAGGGCGGGGCTTAATTTTGTGCATAGGGAATTGATTGGCTGATCTCATGTGACTGACAGGTTGCCCCGCCCTCGTCATCAGAGAAGAGTAGAGATCCTGCGAGAGGAAGTTATTCATATTTAAGATTACAAGGCACACAATTAACTGCACTTCACTGCGATACCATGGCGACTTTAAAGGCAAAAATACGTATCAAAATGTCGCTTGTTTTTACGTAAAATCATTAAATGGGATCCTTTCGCAAAAATAAATAGTACCTGATCATAAACAGCAAAATACTTAGATGTGACACGACTCATCTGATGAAGCTTAAATAAAGACATTTTACACACACACACACACACACATCTCTAGGCTATTTATCTTATTATCTAACGTTACCTGCGTCAGAAAAACTTTGGTCTTCGGAGCTGCATCGAGACCCAGCGACGACAGTGTAACCTGAGGGAGGGGCGTGGCCTCACAATTAAATGAATGATTGACATGTTACGCCATATTAATGTATAATTAATAAACCATTATTTTTGCTGAAATAATAATATATTGAACCGTTTTGATGGTGTATTTTAATAAACCATGTTAAATGTGCAAAAAACAACAACAACAACACTATTAACGGTAATTTATTTATAAGAGGGCGACCACTATATTAAATCTCCAACACATTTTTGTATTTCAGAAGGATCTCCAAATTGTTACTCAAATCGACTGTCACGCTACTCCAAAGATCAAAATTTACTTTTAAACATTTAGGCGGTGGGCCGGACCTCGAAATTAGCAATTTAATACTTACAATGCATGTCTTTACTAGATATACATTACTAATCTGATTCATTTTGAACTTCTGACCTGTAATGCTCCTGAATCATAATCATACACTGTTCACTCATTGGCCCCCGAGGTTTTTTTCTCCATTCTGTCCCTGATGGAGTTTTGGTTCCTTGCCGCTGTTGCCTTACCTTCTGGCTTGCTTAGTTGGGGACATTTAATATTCAACAATATTATATAGATCTGCCTTAAAGGTGGACGATGATGAAATAGTTTTTTGTATTATTTTCATGTTATCACTGTGAAGCTGCTTTGATACAATCTGTATTGTAAAAACCGCTATATAAATAAAGGTGACTTGACTAATCATAACGTTAGAAAACCTCCCGTTTCCTTGACAACCAAGTAAATAATGACCAAAGATTCTCGAGCGTAGCCAAAGTAATCTTTGTCTGTGACCAGGAAGCTGCGTTCTTGAGAATTAAACTTTGCTTTTTTAATAAAAAATGTAGTGTATATTAAGATTTTGTACGGACGATACTTGCTCTTGTACAGAAGATTACGGTGGGCTAGCCTCAATTTTAGTTGTGAGATGTAGTGTGTTGTTTTTCTATTCTAACCCATCAACACAACAACACACAATGTATGCAATACATCTTATAAGTATCAAATGACTCGTGCTAGTAATGCTGAGGTAGAAATTAGATCTTGTATCCACTTAGCTTCAAGTGTAAAATGCCCTGTAACCCCCCTTTTCCCAGACAAGTTGGGCAAAGTTTTTTGTAATATACACACTAATGGGTGAACCTGCAAACCATAGAGAGTACAGTAGCTGAAAAAGCCATATTGGCAGTTAAAGGATTAGTTCAAGATGAAAATTTCCTGATAATTTACTCGCCCCAATGCCATCCAAGATGTTCTTGTCTTTCTTTCTCCAGAGTGGAAAAGAAATTAAGCTTTTTGAGGAAAACATTTCAGGATTTTTCTCCACACAATGGACTTAAACCACAACCAAATCCAGAGTCCAAAACCAAGTCCAAATCAATGCAGTTTCAAAGGTTTTTGCACGATCCCAGCTGAGGAATAGGGTCTTATCTATCGGTAATTTTCTAAAAATAAAATAAAAATGTATATACTTTTTAACCACAATTGTTCGTCTTGTGCTGGTCTGCGACGCGCCAGGAATTACGTAATCACGTTGGAAAGGTCACGGGTCACGTCATTCCAAGTTATTTGTCTGTATACTTTTTCGTCGGGGGA
>JARPMJ010007779.1:0-40144 GCA_033366665.1 Phoxinus dragarum | reverse complement strand
CCTTTAGGATCACACCCGTGTATCTGGACTGACTGGCTAAGCAAAACCGCACCAAAACACACACACACAGCTGCATGTGGCCACCCAAGCCCTTTGAACTGCCAAGACCGTGTCCCTCGTGAACGGACTAAAGCAACTCCAGTGCCTGCTCACCTTTCTGTGTTCCGCACAGTGCAACAACCCAGTTTACCAAACTGAATACAGCAAACTCAGTCATTTCTATTTCAAATTTGTCTATTTAGATAACTGTCATTTTTGGAAAATGTTTTAGAATTTTGTGCATTCAAGCTATTCTAAATTAGCTTAATAATAATGTTCTTGAGGGATTTTTTAAATGCAAAGAATTTGTATCATTGGAGGCTGAAATATCCATTGAAATGATTTGCATAATTTTGTAGTTTTCGATCAGAAAAACATAAAGAGGGAACTTGCAGTCGAATGCATGGCATGCACTAATGGACTGGTAAACTGCGCCCTGGCTAAATAGTTTTTCTCCGTTTCGATCAGCACTGTTGATCGCTGAATCAGCCTTATGACTGTAAGCGCGTGTGTGTACTAACATTCTGCATAGACGGACATCTATGATACTTACTAGCCTTCTTTTCATGATAATATTCCACGTCTCTGTGTGCGTTTACTGTTTACCCCGTTTCTTTCCTTCTGCTGCTTGTCTGTATTTTTAGGAGGATGTTGGAGTAAACCTGAAACCACTTACCTGGCCTTTCTTTAGGAGCCCTGTAGGACGAGATTTTACTAGTGTAACTGTAGACCTAGACAATAGGGCAGATAGGTACCAGACAGAATACATACAGTAAGCTTTTTTTTGTGTTTTATACATGTATGATGTCACTAAGTGCCCAGTATTCTCAGCTTACTCTTGGTTTATAAGGATGAAAAGACTTGATTCATTGTGCTACGGTTTCATTTTGCACATCAAAGGAGTAATGTGAAATGGAATGATTCAGAGCACAAAAAGGATTATGACACCACTACATCTCACTGTACTCACTACAAGATGCCTTTACAGTGGGACGCCCATCTGACAGAAAACAACCTGTGTGACAGTCTGCCGCTGTGTGAGAGGGTGGAACGGCAGATGAAGTGCTTGGTACATCGATTTTTCCCAGTGTGGTTTACACATTGTGTATCATATCAGTGTTTTTTGTTGTTGTTGTTGTTTTTTCAACTTTTTGTTGTTTTTAATGTATGGTTTATTTATTTTTGTTTCTTTCATTTCATTGTTATGGCACTTTTTTCTTTTTACATAATTTTGCATATTCTCAGTAAAAGGGGGGAACAGCATATTAAATAAACATTTTTGTTTAATTCCGAAGCAGAGTCGTGTTTTCGGTTTAAATAATTTGGGGAACATGAAAAAAAAAAAAAACATTTCAAAATACAATCAAGTTATACTTCAAATTATATTGATCTGGAAATGTGAACTGCTAAAGATTAAAATAGACAATGTAATTGCCATTATATACAGCATTATACCTATAACACACACATATATATATATTTGTATATATATATATATATATATGAAGACTTCAGATGCAAAAGCCTCTAAGTGCCATCTGAAACTTTCTTCTAGAATGAGCATTTGAATATATATATAAAATTGTGTCATATATCATCCTTTACTCTACACAATGGAAACATTATTTTTAAGTCCATGCGGTACAGTGCAGTCAGTTAATGCTGAACCTGCTGGTCTTTTGAATGAAATCTATGGATCCAGAGCCAAACTTTTCCAGGACTTTGCTTGTTCTCTCTTGTACTGCTCCAGCTCCTGAGAAAAGAGACAGGAAAAAAGATGCTTATTGCTGTGCAATGTGGTCTCTGACTGATAAAATACCTGTGTGTGCCTGATATTTCATCAGTCAATTGGGCTTTAACTGAAGTGCATTCCATCTAGATCAGTGTTGTTAAAAAGTTAAAGTCTTCATTATAGAAATAAATCTGAAATAACAAATATTAGATGAAAAACTTAAATGAAAATTAGATTTTTTTTTTTTTCAATTAGTCACCAAGGCAAAATTTCTCATTTTCATTTAAGTTTAAGTAATAAAAGTACTTAGCCTGAAATAAAAATAAAAATTTCTAGAAATATATATGTATTATTATTTTTACAAAAGCACATAAAATTGCTAAAAACTGAAAATTCAAAAAAGGGTTTTTAAAAATATGAATAAATATAAAATAAAATAAATAATACTAATAACTCTGATCTGGATATTTTTTTGTCATATTTTAACATACTCTAAACTTCACATGAAGCATCTTTACAATGATAAATACGACAAAAAAAATTAAAATAGTTCTCTGTGCAGTTATGTCTCCAAAAAAATAATATAATTATATATATATTAATTTGCTTGTTGTTCATAAAAACATGTTTTACTCTAAGTTTAGGGTTTGAAATAAGTGTCATTATATTGGCTGATTGTAATTGGCAGATATTGCAATCACTAGGTAGTCGTCAGCAATAAATCAGATCAGGCGAGAGGCTACTGAAGGGCAGCGGGTGTGAGGTCAGGGTAACTTTCAGTCATATACAGCACTCTAAAGTAAAGCAGGGCAAGTATCAGTCTGGTGGATCGGTTGATGGTACTGTAACGTGTATTATTATGGGGGGGGGGTTATAAACACTCAGGACTAGAGGTTACTAGAAGACAAATATCTGAATGCTGTGGGGATCTAACAGTGGCAGTAAACATGTGTCTTGTACCTGGTCTTTCTGGGCTCTGATTGAGTCTATTAGGGTCTCACTGTACTGGGGGTCTTTGGCCGGATCTTTCAGCTCTTTGCGTTCTTTGGTGTTCTGAAAAACAAAAAGGATCGGAGTCAGACATACATTTGATATTTGTGTGTGTGTGTGTGTGTGTGTGTGTGTGTGTGTGTGTTGTTTACAATATCAAAAAGTACCTCAGGTGGGAAAACCTTTTCAAAAACCTTCTTCCAAAGGTCTAAGGGGTTTTTGGCATGTAGGCTCCCAATATCAACCTCAGAGGAAACAGGGGGACCTAGAGAATGAATTAATCAATGCAAATGAGAACTAGGTTTAAAGATACAATTTATGTAAATTCATAAGTAAAACTACATATATTTAAAATAAGTGGAGACAGGGTTATCATAGAAGTGTATGCATATTCATAGAAGCGCGTATACTAGATGAGGCAAGGGTGTAGAGTTATATTCAAGCTATTTTAAATTTTTAAGGCACAAATAATTTTTTGTCAAGGAAAAAACTCTATTTCATAAAAATAAAATAAAATTCTATTTCAAAATGAAATTGTTCTTTTTAACCATCTATTCATCAAATAATCCTTAAAATGTATAGACAAAAGTAGCAACATTGATAATAATAAGAAATGTCAGCTTAACATGAATAAAATACATTTTAAAATATATTCAAATAGAAAACAGTTATTTTAAATAGTACAAATATTTCACAATATTACTTTTTTATTATTATTATTATTATTTTGATCAAATAAATGCAAATGAGCATAAGAGACTTTTCAAAAACATTCAAAAATCTTACAGACCCCAAACTTATGACCGGAAGTGTATATTAAATATGCTGATTTAAGATGCTTGTTTGACTTCAACCAAAACAACAGTACTTACCAATCTGACTGAGGGAGTCTGATCCTGCCGGAACAGCCAGAGGTTTGCTGGGGTCTGTAGAGATTGACTTTCTAACAGAATGGAAGATCATTTCTTTTTTATAAAAAAAACAACTGAACTTAATGAATGAAGAATATCTCAAATGTAAAGTGCACGAGAATAATGAAAGCTTCATACGGTCTTTCAGTCCCAAATGCCAGCTGATTAACAAAACTCCTGCTTTTAGACATTGTGGCTTCTGACTTGCTGCTAGTGAACTATGGGGAGACAGAGAGCATTCAGATACAACACAGACCATAGACAAACAGAAAAGCTGAACATGTCAGTTCAGAGATCTTCAATTGCTGTTTTTTTTTTTTTTTCTCTAAAGCTACAAATTCCTAAAAGTTGCAATGCATGAACATTTTCAAACTACACCAAACTGTGATCAGTTCTGAAATACTTGAGTAAGAGTTCAGTCTTACGATTAATGACGCCCCATAGAAGTGGGCTAAGAAGCGTAGAGTCTTACAAATCACCTTCCTCTTCTCTGAATCAAAGTCCTAAAAGGAGACAGGAGTTCAGCATGAATATAACAGTTTGGTTATTATTATTCTAACTACTTTTTTTATTTTGTTTACTGGATAACCTTAAGACCTTTTTCTCAATATTTAATAAAAAATGTGTTCAAAAATCCAGCTTTTGAAGTGTTAAAGGTGCAGTAAGAAATTTCTGCGAAACACTGTTGAAAGTGGATTGGTCCCAAGCACCACAACACACTTGTAGCCAATCAGCAGTAAGGGGGCGTGTCCACTCATAATGGAGGAGGAGAGATAGTGAGCAAGACAGGATTTCATTGGCCAAGGACTGCCTAGAGGCCGCCTGACTGACATGTAAAGCACCCAATCACAGTTTGTTTTGTTCCGCATCATGTTTCTGAACTCCCTGAAATACCTCTGTAGTAGTTTTGAGTTTTCCTCCGGGAACGTACACGTCACAATATTCCTCATTTAAATAAATTCCTCATTTAAATAATTTAAATAAGGCATACGCAAAAAAAAAAAAAAAATCATTACACCCGAAAAGCTGAAACTTACGGTTTTGGTAAGGGGCAGGACATTTCTGAAACACCCTTGAAGCGGTTGACCAATCCCTACACACTGGCCAGCAGACCAATCAGAGCACACTGCGCTTTTCACAAGGAGAAGTGTATACTATATATGGTGTATAGACCTTATGCGCCAGAGAAACAAGGGTGCAGCCATCTTTAGAATATTGTTTTTGAACTTCCGTTTTTGCGGTCCCTCTGTGTATTTCAATGGGATCGCTGTCCAGGAGTAATTAGCTTTTGAAGTGGATTTAGTTAACGAAAGTTATCATGGATAGTAATGTTTGAAGCAGATGTCTTAACAATGTCAGTAGACCGGGAAGATTTTAAAACGAGCCGTTCATTCATAAATACGCAAGATCGCTGTGAAAATACAGACCGGAAGTCAAAAGACAACAAGCGCAGCGCTGAAAAGGGGCGAGGCTACATAAGGTCTATACTATGCAGTATTCTATTCTGAATCTGAACATTCCAATGCAGTGAAGTTTTACCTGAAAGATGTCAAACTTGCTGCCAATTATGAGAAGCGGAACAGGAAAAGGGCTTATGAGCTCTCGATCCTGTTGAAGAGAGACAGTTTCATGTAATACACTTCAACATAAATGCACACACACTCGATTTAGAGCAACTGTGTCATGCTCTCTACGGATAGTCCTTGTGGAGGATTCGTGGGACTCGTTGTTTGCCTGATCTGGATTCTCCTGTCTTCTGGAGTACGGCGCACCGCTTTTTCCACCTGACTTCGAGCTGATCCGAGCAGCCTTTCCATGGTCTCCCACAGAGCATTAGGTTTAGACAGATCCAGAACAAGTACTACAGATAAAGAACTGCAAAAATAATTGTACATGCAAAATGTTTGCAACCGCATTTTACATTTATTTCAAATTGAACTTAAAAGGCTCTCTCAGATTACCATCCTGAATGAATGTACAGTGTCTGTGAGTCTAACCTGACATTGTCAGCCGTGATGGGAATCTGAACAAGGTCCGATAAGGAGATTCCCCCTCCCAATTCCCACAGATGAGCGATGTCTTTAGGCTGCGGAGAAGGAGAAAATAGACATGTAAGACACCCACAGATGCTTTTATATAAATTAAAAGCGAAATCAGTTCCTATAAAGAACTGAAGACTGTAGCTCGTACCGTATTATGCCCTCTTGCTCGTCTACCAAAAGTGTACTCCAGTGCAAGAGTAGGTTTAGCTGCCTCATCTCTGGTTTAAAGGGAAAAACACAAATCTGAGGCGACGTGAAGACTCTTAAAAACTTTAAATGTACAACATGACACCTCGCACTTACCTGTCAAGAAACCGCAGTAATATTGTTGTTTTGCCCTGAAATATAAGGTAATGTTTTGTATTCGTGTTGGTGTTTTCTGACAATAGAGGCTAAAATATTTTATCTTTAAATGATCAACATGACCAAAACATTTATAGGCCTATACTATATATTGTTAGTAATAATTCAAAGATGAACATTTAATGAACTGAAGAAACTTAGGTTTACTTGATTATCCATACACATTTATTTTAAATCATGTTAAAATGTAAGTATTAAATATGATGCAATGTTTACTTAATCATTGTATTGTATTACACTAAAAAACTAGAGCGCAAATGAATACTGCAGATGTTTGATCATAAAACCAAGCATCATCTTGGTAAGACATTATATCAAGGTATATAGAGTGACAAATTATATTTATGCATTTCATGTAAGTAGTCTGTTATATTGTTATAAAATTGATTTACATTACAAGCTTTCAGAAATGTATCCGTAAAAAATTATGTATGCATTTAAACATCAGCAACTGCAAATTGAATATTTTTGCTCAGTTTGAGGCTCTGGTTAAAACTGGGGTGTTATTTTAATCCATGAGTGTGAGCTACATATTCTCACTATATCATACAACTGTATACAAGCCATACAAGCTTGATGCATAAAATATGATACAACTTTTCTTGTCAAAAGAACTTTATCGTTCAATAAACGAATTGAAAAATGAAAAGAAAAAAATATTTTCCTGACTATTATTTTATGTCAAGCTTAATGTTATTTTTTTAAACCTGTTTCCCATTAGCATTTACCTTCTCAAGTCCATAAACAGTAAGTGAGTGTTATAAGTATAACGTTAACTTACCCCTGCTTTACTGCCCATGAAGAAGACTGTTCTCTGTGTGAGGAAGTGTGCGTCCTCTTCAGCATCCTCTTCATCAGTCCTGTTCTCCCTGCAGCGCACTTCCGCTGCAGCAACATCCCATAATGTGTCCGAACTACGAAACAAAATCATTTGAATAGTAGCATATGCATATGATATTTAGCTCCATTCTTCCTTATTTGGGTAGCTATTAGCTAGTAAACTTGAACGAGGAGTAAAATAATGTGTGTGAAAAACCCAACCGGCAACTTACTTTATTTTAGGCATTATTACAAGTTGTATTTTCAGAATTCTCTACATCAGAGAAGCGAGTTTAGATAACAGTCCTGTACTGATGCCTCAGTGTTTTGTCGACTAAAAAAGAGGCGCTTGATTACCGTTGCGAGGGGTAACGTCGCTGTTTGATGACGAAGACACATAGTGCACTATGGGAAATGAAGTTTTTCTTTGTACGTTACTATTTTTTTGTACTTCAGTGCTCGTATTTTTCATTCGCATTTATTTTTTTTATATTGTGAACAGCACTATATACATTTGGACTGAACTGTTTAGGTAGAGAAACATGTCTAATATTTTTTTATGGGGTCAATATGATCTTGGACATCCAGATCCAATATGAAACAAACAACATCCACAAATAAAAGCATGCGTTCAATTGACTAAGTCATTAGACTTGTATTAAAATAAGTCAGCACTTACTGGCACTTCAAATTTAAACACTATATATTAAATGGTAACACTTTACAATAAGGTTTCATTAGATAACAATAGTTAACTAATTAAGTTATAATGAACTATAAGAATGAACAATACTTCTACAGCATTTATTAATCTTAGATAATGTTAATTTCTAAATTTACTAATTCATTATTAAAATCAAAAGTTGTATGTTAACATTAGTTAATGCACTGTGAACTAGCATGAACAAAAATTAACTGGATTTTTATTAACTAGCATTAACAAAGATTAATAAATACTGTAACAAATGTATTGATCATTGTTATTTCATGTTGGTTAATACATTAACGAATGTTAACAAATGAGACTTTAATGTAAAGTGTTACCCATTAAATGCCACTTCTTTCTAAATACATTTGAAAAGAGCAGGGTCAACTTTTTTTCTTCTTTTATTAAACATTTATCATGTATAACATAGCATTTACAGGTTCACATTACCAATCACAATATATACCACAAACAATAATGGTGAACATTGTGGAGAAAATTTATCTATAACTGTGGAAAAGGTAGATGGATTCAGCTTTCACATTAGTTTTTTTTTATATATATATATAATCAACATATATGATCTAGAGATATCCTATGTACAAAATAAAGAACATAACATTTTACACACATTTGCTCACAGGCACAATAACACATACACACATGCAGAAGCTTAGCGTTTGATGAGGTGGTCTCGTATCTTGAAGCTGATGATGCCCAGTATCACGAGCGCAGGCAGGAAGGCATAGAGCAGGAGGAAGTCTAGTGTGTAACGTGAGAGAGCTCCAGGATAACCCTCATCTATGATCATATTACCACTGTCTACCAGACAAGCTCCTGGCATACCAGCTAAAGGGGCTGAGAGACAAACGGTTAGTCAGAGGATGTCCAGATATGCACACATAAAAATACCATGAACCAAAAAGTTAATCCATGTCTATCCATTTGATTCAGACAAAAATGTGCAGATATACACACATTTCTGATTCATGCAACTTTGAATTGAACAGAAGTTACATTAAAAACATGAATAAGTTTACAATTTTACAACATTTTAAATAAATGCTGTTCTTTTAAACTTTATTTTCATCAAAGAACCCTGAAAAAATGCATCATGGTTTCCACAAAAATATTAAGCAGCACAACTGTTTTAAACCTTGATAATAATAAGACATGTTTCTTGAGCAGCCAATCATCATATTAGAATGATTTCTAAAGGATCATGTGACACTGAAGACTGGAGTAAAGTTACTGAAAATTAAGCTTTGTATCACAGGAATAAATTACATTTAAAAATATATTCAAATATATACCTAAATAGTTAAATACTAATTTAGCAATATTAAAGTTTTGCCTGTATTATATATTAAAAATATATTGAAATAAAAAAGTTATTTTAAAGTGTAATCATTTTTCACAATATTACTGTTTTTATAAATGTAGGCTAGATGAGCAGAAGAGACTTTTTTTTTTTTTAGAAACATTAACGAATCTTACTGACCTCAAACTTTTGAATGGTTGTGTAAGAATTTTTTTTTTTTTTTTTACAAGGAACTATTAAAGGTTCTAATATCTGTCCCACATCAACTTCCTGTTGGGAAATTAATTATCACCAGAAATGAAAAAAAAAAAATGTGTTTGTCGAGCTATTTCATAGGGACCATTTTGAGAATGCAGAAGTTTGAAGAAGACAATGATTGTTCTTACTGCAAGTGAAGTTTAGCCCATAGAACTCAGTGACGATAAGGAGCTCACAGCCGTACTTCTGGAAAGTTAGATAACTCAGCCACTGGAATACTTGAGGCATTTGTTTAAAACCCCTGAAAGAATTATAAACAAGACATTTTTCAGAACAAACCTTGCACATTTGCTCTGTTTTCTAACTGGTTAGAGGAGATTTAAATGTTGAACAATCACATACAATTGTGTATTCCTATAGCACTAAAAAAACAAACATGTTGGCAAGTATCAAAATCATTTCTTCACCGTAGAAATCCAGAGCCCACCATGATTCCAGCTATATTGAGTAGAGCGACCCCACTGTTGACCATATTGGGGTCTTGAACGACACCCAACAAGACCAGCGTTAAGAGTTCACCTACGATGTGCGGCACCATGACCACTCCTGAAAAACACAGGAAGCGCAGGGGATCTGGGTTCATCCCAACAATCCTAAAACACCAAACCACACACAGAGAAACAGTCACTATCCACAAACCAGTCCATTTTATTTGATCCTGAGGAAATTCCCCTGGATTTGAACCCTAGTAACCCTGACCCGAGCTCTGATGAACTCAAATAGTTTTACACAAACACACACCCATACCTACCAATACAGGAAAGAGGTAAAGATGAACACACTGATAATACTGAAGGGCATGATATGGATGATGTAAGCCAGAAACATCTGCCATTTCTGGTACAGGCCATCTTTACTCTCCTGGTCAGCAATGGCCCTTAAAGCCGGAACTGTTTTTAATCAAGAAAAACATTATGTTACAGAAAACATTACAGAAAAACAGACTGTTATCCGCACTTAAAAAGTGAAAATACAGTAGCAGACACGTCTTGTGTTACCTATTATATGCTATCTCAAGAGCTCTATGTATGAAGTCAAGCAATATTCTTTGACATGCAGGAGCAATTTGTGAGGCAATACACCTGTGTTTCTCTCTTATCTGGTGACCTACAGTAAAATGAGACTCTTATCGCTCATAAACTGATATATAAAGGACAGGGATTACGTTTCGCAAAAGCATTGGCTTAATTAGTCTATCTATAATCACCTTTACCATCAATTCTGCCATATAATCTGTGATTTGGGAATATATAAGAATTATGTATGCACTCATTTGTTTGATACATCAGAAACATATGTGCATAATCTTTAATAATTATATTTCTTGCTGCCTTGTTGAAACGCGATGCCACAAAAGATTTTTCTCACTGTCACAAACTCTAAGAATCTCTTAAATGTTATATGTCTAACAAACTCTCAAGATAATGTGTCTGTGGATGAGATACTTACATAGAGCCACAGCATTCAACATGCCGGTATATGGTGATGCACCCATAGCTTGGTAGATTATACCGATTCTGTCCTGCACGGCGCCTTTTGTCACATCCTTACCCAGCTTCGTGAGAAAAAAAGCAATAAAGAGGCCGTAGATGAGATTCTGAGAGAGGCGCATGAGAATGCCCATCCTATCACGAGACACATTGCGTACGGTCCGCCTGTGTGTGTGTGTGTAAAAGAGAGAAATGCATGAATTAATTTAAATGCTCAAGCTCTTTAAAGCAGAATGGATTCTGATTGGCTGTCAATGTTTTTATCGTTCATCTGCTGAAAAAAAAATTCTGAAAGTGATTTCAACAATATCGTTTCTCGGTGCCATTATCGTTATAGTTGTGGTGTGGACTTTAGTCACTGTCGTGGCTTCTGTTTTACCTCAGGAGGACATTCAGTTTGGACAGGCAGTTGGGGGACTCCTTGCTTTTGAAGGGTATCATGGGTTTGTCTAGTCCTTGGCAGCTTTGCTCGATCCTTCCCAGCATGCTTTTAAAGATCTCTGAGTTCTGGTAGGCTGATGTGATGTCGTGCATGCGGCTGTAGGTGGCGGCTTCCCTCTCGCTGCAGCGTGTGTCCACAGAAGTCAGATCAACTGTTCATTACAAGGAAGATTTAATAAAAGCGGAACACTTTACTGGATCCCCATATTTTTTGCAGTAAAGATAAATGTTTTTTTAATACCAGTACATCTTAAAAACTGTATAATTCACTCAAATTCAAGCTGAAGTCTCTTCTAAAGCCCTACCATAAATATCAAAGGGGTTGCAGTACTCAGGACACTCATATCCACAGCCGCTGAAGAAATCCACCATCTCTTCAGGCTGCCCACAGAACACCAGTTCCCCTCGGCTCATGATTGCTATTCGGTTAAAGATCTGTGGACATTTATACATCTTTCAGTCATTTTATTGAGCATTATCTTCTAGACTATGTCACTTTGATGTAAATCATTGCGCTGCATGTAAAACATACTAATTTAATACAGATACATTGATTGTCATACTATATGAACCATACAGGTACATGTCAATCAATGGTAATGTTATAACACTGAACTTCAACACTTTATGTTATGAAACAGGTTAAATTAAAATGTTGTAAGTAGCAATTTATCCAAAGCAAATTTTGGTAGTAGTTAACAACATTTGGCATATAATGTCATTGTAAACCTGACAAAATCAGTTGTAGTTGCTTTTAGCCACAATGCCTCACAAGTCAGAAACCTTTCAACAATTGAAATTGAATAAACTCCAAGTTAAAAAAATTAAGTCATGGTTTTCAGTTAGCTCTAATGCCATTGGATTGGATTGGATTAGATTTTTTTCTCTTATATTTTTATAAATATATATATTTGCTCTTGTAGCTTGTTACTGTTTAACGGTTTTATTTTTGTTTACTTTTTTATTACTACATTGAATCAAGGTCAGGTTTGTGATGGGCTACGGCCTGCTTATCTGGTTATCAGAGCATTAGCCACTTCCAGAGTTAAAACAGTAAAAAGTCTACTCACTCTGAATAGCTCTGAACGGGGCTGGTGGATGGTGACTATGACTATTCGATCTCTTCTGGCCAGCTCAGCCAGCAGCATCACGATCTGATTAGCCGTCATGCTGTCCAGTCCTGTGGTTGGCTCATCCAGGAGAATCACCTCTGCCATGACATAACGCAAAATGGGAAAACAGGAAAAGAAATAAAACTAATGAGAAACTTTCCACAAAGTCCACTCTCTGTCTTTTGAGAGACAACTTTGAGTGTCTCATTTATTCAAGTAATTAAAGCAATTAATAGATTTGCCATTGTCTAAAGTTAGAGCCAAATTAATTGGCTGATGAATTAATTTACTGCTTGATTGGAGAAGGCAGCAGATGAAAGCCACTTATAATTGCTGGTTTGTGTTCAGGTTAGAGTGGCCTTAACTAATCCGTAGTCTACGGTCCCAGGAGACCCCTGAGGTCCAAAGAGCCAGATAAAGGATCCATGGGGACCCTCATCGACCTCGGCTTAATATTGAAAATGTGATAACTCACTTTTAATATTCTACTTTAGTCCCTTTCACTCATTTGCCCATTCCTCAATAATCCTTTGAGGGGCTTTGGGTCACTATGCTGGTCGCTCTGCATTTAAATAACATTTAGTCTTTAATCATATTTAGCTACTGCAGCACATGTGAGGGTTGCATCATCAACACATGCTATACAGTGTTTGTACATCATACCTAAACAAACATTACGCTAGTATGGGTTAATATTTATTCAGGCAAGTCAGGGGGCCAGCACAAAGCACTCACTTGGGTCCTTAAGCAGCTGGTTGGCAATGGAGACCCTCCTTCTCTCTCCACCTGAAATGCCTGGAAAAACGCGGCCTCCGATCACACTGTGAGCCACATGTCCCAAACTCAACTCTGCCATGACCGCGGTTACCTATGGCAAGTCAGAGTGGGATAAGGTTGTTAAAAATTTATAAATGATTATGTCTCCATCATAGCTTTCTGCTCTATGAAAATTATTGTATTTGAGGTTTATTCATTTAAATTGAATTATCAATAGTGAGTTTTTCCAAATATAAACAATTGTTAAAAAAAATTGTTATTTTGCCTATCTGTGGCGAAGTGGCAAATGAGTTGTGTGTGTTTTGACATCTGTGAAGGGAATGAGCTCACTTTCTTGCGTATGGCCTCAGCAGAGTGTTCTCTCAAAGCAAGTTGAGCAGTGTATGTCAGAGTCTCCTCCACAGTCAGGTAGCTCAAGAGATTGTCACTCTGAGAGAGAGAGAGAGTGAGAGAGAGAGAGAGAGAGAGAGAGAGAGAGAGAGAGAGAGAGAGAGAGAGAATCATTCTATGTAAGCATTCACAATAAGGCTATATTCCCACATAAAGAATACTATCAATACTATGGTGAATATAAAGGGATAGTTCTTAAATTTTAAAAGTGTGATTTCTAGACCTGGAAAAATTCTGAAAATGAATAAAATATTAATTAATAAAAAAAAATATGTATATAATATTTATATATATAAACAAATGTATATACATTTTGTCAAGCTCCTTAATAGAGTGGTGCAGGCATGATGTCAAAACCCGGAAGACAAATTTGAGGTTTTATAATGGGGTTTTTCAATATATGAGTCAAATAAAGCCTGTGGTCATAACTTGACGATATTTTGACATTCTGTTTTACAATGTAAACTGCACACACTCACACCCCAAACAGTCTTATCTAGTACGTTTTCAAAAATAAACATAACTGCTTTAAAATTTGCCTTTCGATACGAGTGCATGTCATTTACTGTAAATTGAAAAACCCCGTTATAAAACCCCATAAGAAAACCTTGAGGGAACCAGAGGTGAATTAGTCTTCCAGGTTTTCACATCATCCCTGGACAACTCTATATTTTATCAGGTATAATTTGGTATTTGTGAGTAAAACAATAAGAAAAAAAACTAGAAAACTAGAAAAGTCACAAACATTTACAAGTAATACAAGTAAAACATTCAGTTATTGGAATTACAGAATTTTATTTTAAGTATTTTATTTATTATTTTTATATATACCCAATCATAATTTCTGTAAATAAAAACAGAAAATGAACAGAAAATAGTCTTTAAGTCAAAAAGGTTGAGAACCCTTATTACTTTTCATTCATGGAGCACAAAATAGTGGGAAAAAAAGAGCAGCTTGATCAGTCAGTTAAAAATCCCAATTTCTGAAACTTCTATGAAAGAAATTATCAAATGAAATGAGAGTGAGTAAATGATTAAATTTAGATTTTTGGGTGTCTCCCTTTAAACAGCTCCCATGTTCATCCAATCAGAGCTGACCTCTGGTGTGTGAGGTGTGCATGTACGGTGATGTATATCAGCGACAATATGCATTTCTTAAAGGTTATTCTGGTAATGTATTAAAGACTGACATTATCAACACATACAACATTTCACAATTTTTAAACTTTGCTCCTGAGTGGGCAAGTGCTCTTAAATGTCACTGCTTTAAGTTCTTATCTGTATTTGGAGTTTAGGGCTTGTATTTATTAAGTATTAGGCATATTCCTTTGAGGATAGAAGAAGTCATAAGGTTATTGAGTTTGTGCGTCATGTCTACATATATCTGTAATTGTTGTACAGTGAGTGAACAATGCAAACTCTTTAGCTATCAATTAGCTATCATGAGTAACATCCCTGATTTTAACTTCTTGATCAATTAAGACAACTTCATATTTCAGGTTGACTAAACTTTATATTAATTTCAACCTTTACTAATACTTTATTAAAATCTTAACATTACTTAATGCACTGTGAACTAACATGAACAAACAATGAACAATCTTTGTTAATGTTAGTTAATAAAAATAAAGCTTAAGGTTAGTTCATGTTAGTTAATACGTTAACTAATGAACCTTATTGCAAAGTGTTACCCACCTATTTAAAAAAACATTTTTTTACAGTGCTGTTGAAAGCAGAGTTATGCGATTCCTGCAATGACCTGTAGTTTTTGGCAAAAAAAGTTTGAAATGCTGAAAACTAAAGTACTTTCTTCATAACTTCACTTTCAGCCAGTATCTGTACATTTAGCCCCTGAGACATTTAATTACTGGATTAGATTATAGCTTCCTTGCATCATAAATTTAAGCTGTAAAAATTACCTGTAATAATGGCAGTCTTGCCATGGTTATTTCATTTTCCGGAAGATATGCATGAATAGCTCTGAAGAATATTACAATGAACTCATGTGTAACGACTAAATTCAGAGTTCACTCTAGATGACCTTTACTGCAAACTTTATGGTATGTGTTTGAGTTTTGTTGTGGCAGACATGACCTCTAGATACTATAGTCAATCGCTTTTTTTATCTATAAATATTTTCTACAGTTGACTAAATTTCAGTCACATGTAGCCCGTGACATTTACATTGACACGCACACACGCGCACACACACACACACACACACTGTGGTCAGATTGTTTTATGTTGAATACTATATTCATAATTTAACAAAACAAATCTCACCTGAAGAACATAAGAGAAACAGTCTTGAAACTGCTCTGTTTTTAACTTTCTTCCATTTACAAAAATGTCTCCCAGAAGGTTACCAGAATTCCCAATTCGTCCTGCTATAGCATCTAACAGAGTGGTTTTTCCAGAGCCTTGAGAAAAAGGTCAACAAGTTTATTACTTTAAGATATGATATGACATTGACATTCAAAGAAATTATCTTTGCAGCCTTGCGTAATGTACAATTGCATAATAAGTTGGCTTGTTCATCCTGTTGCTGTTTGTTCATTTAAGAGTCTTAATGCATATAGAGTGAATGATACTGGAAAGATCTATGAGAATATGATTTATTAATACACTTTTTTTTGTCACTGGTTATTTTGTTAGTGGTGGTCATGCACTTAACCTCTATAAATAAATAAACAAAAAAAACTACATTCCTTAAAATGTCACATTCTCCATTACATTATCATGTTAAATAACACAAATGAACACATACTGTAGCTGAGTATTTATTTCACAATAGCATATTGTGGGCTCTGTGATGAAAATGTGTTCTAAGCATTACAGTCATTTCGTCTCCCAGGTTTTCAGTCACTTACCCGAGTTTCCCAGAATTCCCATTATCTGCCCACTGTCCACATGAAATGACACTTCATTCAGTATTTGCCTTGTCCATTTTTTTCTAAAAGATGAAATGTCCCACCAGGGTCCTACATGTTCACTGTAACACACAGCAAATACAAATGTTTATGAAATTAACAAGAATTTTAAGTTTGTCAGTATTTTGTTTGAAATTGCAGGATGGAAATGAGTGAAGAAAAACACAGATGTGAACACTCTAAAATCACGGGTTAACAAAAACAACAAAGTTTGGGTGGTGAACAAACACAGCACTGGGTAAACACAAGACCAAACACATTCTGGGTTAATCTGACTGAGCAAGCATTTTGAGAGTGTATATGTATACTTTAATGAAAGACTAAAAGCCTAAAGCCTAATATTTTTATAATTTTAGCAAACAAAGTCAGATGACGAGAGGTGACTGGCATTTAAACGATCATTCACTGATAATTTAATGGTAACTGCATGTTGAAAGATTATAATATGCTCATAACGTTTATATATTTGGCTTATGAGTCACTGGATTTTTACACAAAAAAATTATTTACATGCTAGTAATGTAGCAGTAATCTGTCAATAAGCACATGTGCTGTAAGTAGTAATCAACAGAATAATTCACCACATATAAGAAATGTAGAATCTTTTTAATTTAGGCATCTGCATAATTTTAGACACATCAGAAAACATTAATTTTAAAAAGCTTAATTTTAACATTGTGTTGAATCTCATATCTGTGTATTTAGCACTTTTTTATCTATTACTATAAGACTTAAACAAGCTTTAAAATTAATTTAAAAGATCTTAAATCATTTTTACATCAGAAAATATGTTCCTGTTATGCACTATTTTTATGAATTAACTGAATTAGCAAAATTATAAAAGAATATGTATTGATATGTAATGTGTATTTTCTATCATGTAAAAAACATTTTAAAGCATTTGAGTAATAACTAATATGAAATAATATTGAGCTCCTTTTAATGTTTCAAGATCTAAAGGAGGGGTTAAAAAATATTGTTTTGTGTAAAGTTATTTTAGTTTTAAAAAGTTCTAAACCATTGACATTTGACATTGATCTTGAGAACGTTTTCAAGAAAAAAAAACTTTTCTTTTGGTAAAAAAAAGGGTTTAAATTATGGTTAAAGATTCAATGCTAACTTGCATCGACTGTGAGTTTAAGACAATCATCGATTTCACTGGTTTCATTTCATATCAATGAGATATTCCTACCTCACAGAATAGGACACATTTTTGACGCTCAGGCAGCATGACGGATCTGTGCAGTCTGGGTTTGGACGGGCTGTTCTCATCTCTGACACCCCCTTAAAAGATCCATTCTTCGGGAAAATGTCCTGCATGGAATAAGATTGACTCATTTTCTCTCATCAATGGTCAAACTAGCCTGAATATCAATGTGACGGTCAGGTCCACGTCTTCGGCCGTCTGAACTCTCCAGCGTGTATTTCACTGATTAAGCTGGAACCATAAACAGTGACTCTTATCAGTGGAACTTTGCTCCATTTGCTATATAGAGCCGCTTCTCTCTGCCACCTCTCAGTTTTCTCCAGGACAAGAAGAGGAGCAGGTACTTCTCTAAGCAGGACATCAGACAAGAGGGGCACAGACCCCTTTTCACCATGTCAGACCAGAGTGCTTTCCATTCAGGAGACAGCTTCAGCTCTAGAGACAAGAGACAGAGCAGGGTGAGTTCATAATGAACTATGAATACAAGCAGTCGCTACATAAAAGTTAGCCTATATCCAGAGGAAGATCTTCACATTTTATATTCACATTCATAACAAGTTTATTGGATTATTTCCATGATATTCCTTTATTTAGTCAAGTTTATTGAATGTGTTTCTGTACAAATGGCTCCATTGCATAAATGGACCCTGAACCATGCAGACGACTCAGCCCAGTTCTCTTATCTGCTGGCATTTGATAGATCTGATAAAAAATGTGGAATCTTAATTAAACCCGATAAACTTTCCACCAAAAGTACTGACACAAAGTACCAAGAGTAATAGATTGTGTTTAAATGTAAATGACTGATAATAGAATATATAAGTGACAGACATCTGCACTGTGCATCAACTGCATGTTTCAACACACACAGGGTCGAGACACTCTTTTCTCATCTCCAGAGGAGGACAGCAGTCTGTATTTTACTTACAGCGGAGGTCGCAATGAAATAGAAGTCCGCAATCTGAACTATGAGGTTAGAAATCTTTTCAGTCTTATTTACATTTACAAAAAAATACTCCTCTAATTACACTTTTATTCCTGTTTTCTTCTGCTAAAGTACTTAGGTATTGAAAGAAGGTTGACTTGACCCATTTTTGAAAAAATTCAGAAAGTATAATTTTTTTCACAAAAAAGAATTTTGACATATAAGTTATTTAAAATGTATGATGGGCAATTTATATACACATTCACTACTTTTTTTGGTCCCACTTTATATTAAGTGGCTTTAAGTGCTATGTACTTACATTGAAATTACTAATTTGATAGAATGGACTTATTGTACATACATGTTTTTACATTGTACTTATATTTTTTAAATACCTGCATGTAATTACAGCGGTAATTAATGTATGTAATTACATTTGTAATTACACTGTTGACCCTTCCCTTACACCTTAACCCATCCTTAAATTAACCATACCAGCACACCTGTCCCTAACCTTACCCGTATCACACCGCAATAGCAGCAAAAGTGTTTTACAATAAAACATGAACACAATAAGTACATTGTACTTATTTTTCGATGTAAGTACATAGTACCGGTACTTAAAGCCACTTAATATAAAGTGGGACCCTTTTTTTTTTTTAAAGAAATCTCTGATGCTCACCAAGACTACATTTATTTGTTAAAAAATTACAGAAACAGCAGTAATATTGTGAAATATTATTACACAGTAAAATAACTGTTTTCTATTTGAATATATTTTTAAATTTAATTTATTCCTGTGATGGCAGAGCTGAATTTTCAGCATCATTACTCCAGTCTGCAGTGTCACATGATCCTTAAGAAATCATTCTAATATATGATGATGTGCTGCTCAAGTAACATTTCTTATTATTAATAATGTTGAAAACAGGTGTGCTAAATAATATTTTTGTGGAAACGAAACCTGATAATTTTTTTCAGGATTCTTTGATGAATAGAAATTTTAGAAGAACAGCATTTATTCGAAATCAATTGTAACGTTATAAATTATGTTACTGTAACCTTTGAACAGTTTAATGCGTCCTTAATAAAAGTATTTATTTATTTTATTTATCTTAGTGACCCTAAACCTTTACATTTTACATGTATAAATATCAAATTAATTGGCAAAAAAAACACTTATCAATGCATTGATTGCACAACACATTGATAATAACTTGTTCAAAATGACAAAGACATTTTTTTTTATAATTTTCTGGTTTTCAAATATGTTTAGTTTCTGTTATGGTTACTCTTTATCCACTAAAAATTCAGATGCCTGAAGAATGGGTCCGAATCAGAAACTGAAGTTAGTTGCCGCTTTGCTTGATCTAGCAATTATTGTTTGATCTAAAAAGAAAATTGTTTTTTTTTTTAAAGTTACAAATCTGTGTTAACCAAAAAAGCAATATTAAACTATTTCATCAACCACATACAATATTTTAACAAAGACAACGATAAGAAGCCAAATGTGTAATTGTTCATACCACATTACAATGTATTAAGTTGATTAATTATAGGCTTTATACCTGTTATAATTCATATATAATTCAGATTTATAGATAATGGGCTCCCTGCTCCATCTTTCTGTCCACTAAGGGGTCCTCTGCCTAAAAAAGTTTGAAGACCCCAAATCTAATACAATAACATTCAAACATTTTAAGGGCCCAAACAATTTCATTTATAATTGCATACAGGTGGACACAGCAGCACAGATACCCTGGTATGAGAGGCTGTCCGAGTTTAAGATGCCCTGGGAAATGCACAGCAACAAGCAGACGGTTATAAATGATCTAAACCTATGTGTCCACAGTGGTCAGATGCTTGCTGTCATTGGCAGCTCGGGTATGACAAACTTTATATGTGCAGAATTCATCAACAGTGCACTTTAAGTGAATAAAACCATCATAAAAAGCCAGAAAGAAACAAAGTGTTTGTTGCAGGCTGTGGGAAGACCTCCTTACTGGACATCATAACATGTCGAGATGAGGGTGGCTCCATCAATTCAGGAGAGATTCTGATCAACGGGAAACCTTCCACACGTTCCCTGGTGAAGAAAAGCATTGCTCATGTGCGGCAGGACGACCGCTTGTTACCGCATCTCACGGTACGAGAGACGCTGACCTTTGTGGCGAAACTGCGGCTGCCTGCGCACTTCACACAGGAACAGAGAGATCAGCGGGTGAGCAACTGAGAACATACAGTAAATGCTTACATAATCACCCAGTAAAAGGTTATGTGTGATTAACTGTCAGCATCCCATATCACCTGTTGGGGGTGTGGGGTGTGTTTGACCTTTACAGGTGGATGAAGTCATCGCAGAGCTCCGTCTGAGGCAGTGCGCTCACACACGTGTGGGGAATGAGTATGTGCGGGGAGTGTCAGGTGGCGAGAGGAGGAGGGTCAGCATCGCTGTACAGCTACTCTGGAATCCAGGTGAGTCTTTGACAAACCAACATAGGTATGAAATGAAAACATGCTAAAAAAAAAAGTCAACAGGAAATCAAATGTGACCCTATTTACATTATTGTATTTAGCAGAAGCTTTTACCCTAGGTAACTTTGCATTTAAGCTGCCTATACACATTTTATCAGTTCATTAATCAAACCCATGACCTTGGCGTTGCTAACTTGCTAGTGCAATGCTCAACGGTTTGAGCTTCAATAGGCCTAATGCTATTTACTAAAATAAAGCATGTTCTAAATATTATTGTTGATGATTCATGCACATTAAAAACAATGGCTTGTCTTCAAAATCAAGCAATATCACGAGCAATAGTGATTGTTCCGAATAGACCTTATTCAGAGCAGCGCATGACAGGAAAGAAAGCGAGGCTGTGATTTAAATTTATTTTACTGTCTATGGTAATTTTCCACTGCTCATGTTGCCTGCCGTTTTTGTCAACTGAAATTTCTTAGAAAGGTATTTTTGCAGTCTCTCGTCAGCAGAACAATCCAAAAACACATAAAGTAAATAATAGTAGGCTACAACCTACCTAACCCACTGAAGAGATGTCTTTCCCTCACAGCCTCGCTTTCAGTTTCCCGTTAAAAATCAAAAGGTTGCGCTGCTGTGAATATATCTGTGATTTGGGTCGAGAAAAGAGGCGAAGATTTACGTGCGATTATGAGCGTGATATTACTTTTATGCAACAGTTAAATAAACAAGAATATCAAGTAACTTACATTTATGTTGTTGTCTATCTCTGCTTCGCCAAACACAGCCAAAGCAACCGTCGCGTCTCAAAGCAAATGGAGTGTGTTTGAAGAACGAATCGGTTCAGTAAACTATTCTGCTGACTCGCCAGATTTTTTTTTAACAAAAAGTATGTGTACATTAATTATTTCTAAAGTCTTCTAAACCCGAAGACCATAAATTATAAAAGACTAAAAAATAAAATACTATAAAAAACCTAAACAAAACTAATTTCCAAAAGTATCTTATTGGTTGCAAAGTTCAAACACCTTTGAACTTTGGTTGCAAAGTTCAAACGTTTTAGATTGTAAACTAAAACGTTTTTTTTTTTTTTTTTTAACGTAGGCCTACTACTATACAATACTATGAGTTAAAGTAAAATATGAAAATCCTAAACTTATTTTATTGCAGCTAGTTGCCAAGACAGCATTACTCATTTTCATTTAGTGTAACTTGATGTAGGCTACTAAAATAAAAACTATAAAACAAAACAATAAAAATGACTAAATAGAATTAGCCTATTAAAACTTTGACTAAAATTAAAATGAAATTGAAAAATAAAATATATTTTTTTTTTAAAGTAAATAAAAACATAATAGTATCTCAATGATACTAAAATAACACTGGTCAGAATCATGACTTTAATTATATTTTATGTGGGGTTTTTTTCAGGTATTCTCATCCTAGATGAACCTACTTCAGGTCTGGACAGCTTCACGGCCCATAATTTGGTCATTACATTGTACCGTCTGGCTCGAGGGAACCGCCTGGTGTTGTTGTCAGTCCATCAGCCTCGTTCAGATATCTTTCAGCTCTTTGACCTGGTGGTGCTCCTGTCTTCTGGTTCAGCTGTGTACTGCGGTCAGGCCAAAGACATGGTACGTTACTTCACTGCTCTTGGGTACCCGTGTCCGAGGTACTGCAACCCCTCTGACTACTACGGTGAGTGGACAGAAGAACCGATGTCTTTAGTTGATCATGTGGTTTGGTTGTTGTATCTGAACTGTGAACTTCTCTTGCAGTGGACTTGATAAGCATTGATAGGCGCAGTCCTGAAAAAGAAGCACAATGTTTGGAGAAAGCCAGGATGTTAGCAGCCCAGTTTGTAGAGAAGATAAAGAACACAGAGGATTTCATGTGGAAATCAGAAGACTGTGGTCCTTCAGCATTGGACACCCCTCAAAGGTACATTTTGATATTCATAATTTGTTCTTTGCTTTCTTGTGCTTTCATGACAAGCATTTATAATAACCTCGCACACATCAATGAAAATGAAAAGCACAGAAGCTGATAATACAATTTCTACACCAGCAGTGTTCCTCATGTTTTGAATAAGGAATCAGTGATCACAGTTTCCAAACAGAAGGATCGCCTGCCGGGAAAAGTGCAACAGTTCACAATCCTAATCAGGTAAACAAACTAGAAAATGCTTTTTATTGTAAAAATGTTTAGCTCAAAGTGTCTCCTGAAAGCTGTTTCCCTGTCTTTTTTATAGGCGGCAGGTATTTAACAACTACCGGGACCTGGTGACGCTGGTGGTTCATGGTTTGGAAGCCTTGGTGATGTCACTGCTCATCGGTTTCCTTTACTTTGGAGCTGGGGATGAGGGTCTTTCTATCCAAGATACTGTGGCTTTGCTCTACATGATAGGAGCTCTGACACCGTTTGCTGTGGTGCTGGACGTCATCGCAAAGTGTGGGTGAATTCAATGTTTGTTTTTTTTGGGTGTCTCCTGAAGTCCAGTGGAGTAATATTTTGTTTTTTTACAGGTCATTCAGAAAGAGCCATGCTTTATCATGAACTGGAAGATGGAATGTACTCAGTCACCTCATACTTTTTTGCCAAGGTAAATAAACTGCATTATGTAAGAAAGAGCTTCAGAAATGACAGTGGTGTCTATGTATAGACCTTTGGTACATAGCAAAGCATCAAAATGAAATCACTTTTTTAATTTTTAAATATAATATACAAATTTCACATTGTTGTAAATGCTAGACAGATATAGGATTATATTTTTTGTAGAGCTTTTCATGAACATGCAGTTACAGAGTCGAAAGTGTTGATCAGTTTTTTTTTATTGGGTTTTGAAAACTGTATTACAATAGATGCACGATTTAACAATGCGCAGTGTGATTAATAATATACAACAGTTAGTTCTGGCCCTCGAATTTGATTAGCCATGCGGCGTTCACTATTATATCATTCCGCTTTTCTGTGTTTATGCATTCCAGACAGACTTACAGTTTATCAATTAATTAGTAGTAATGGGGATTCTTTCCACGAGTTACATCATTATACCAGTAGGTGGCGACAAGTGACTGTCTTTCTGAGTGAGTCATTTGAATTATTCAGCAGCAGTGGCTCAGTGGTTCGTGTAGCTTGGTTCCACCTGACCAAGTGTCGAGGTGTCCATTAGCAAGACACCTAACCCCAGCTGCTCCCGACGAGCTGGATGGCGCCTTGCATGGCTGACACCGCCGTCGGTGTGAATGAATGGGTGAATGTGTGGCAATATGTAAAGCGCTTTGGTGGCCATGGGTCTGTTAAAGCGCTATATAAATGCATTCCATTTACCATTTATTCACTCAACCGTTTCAAACACACTGATTCATTGAAGGACAAAACATCAGTGTTGTTATCGTTAACTAAAATTATTACAAATTGTTCTCAGTAATTAAAGCTGAAATCAAATATAAATATTAGACAAAAGCTTTTTAAGTTTAAGTTAACTGAAATAAAAAAGTTGAAGTACTTAAAAAAATGGGCAATTTTATGTCAAACATATAAGTTGCTCTATATATTAACTTCTGGTTTATTGAAGCAATTGCAAAAGTTGCGGCCACATTTTTACGGTCAATAGACTTGGTTGTATAAGTCATAAATATAACTTATTATTAAACTGACTTAAAAAAATTAGTTGGATCTTGTAAGAAAAAAAGTTGACAATTGCTAATTGTTAATCTTATTTTGATGAGTTGAAGTAATGTAAAAACATGTCGTGACTTATTGATCATATAATTATTTTTTTACAGATTTGTATGTCATGTACCAGTCTTTTGAATTTAAAGTTGCCATGAAACGGTAGTTGCGATAGTCTTTTTTTTTCCTATTGTGACTTATACAGTATCTAAGTGAAACTGCTTCTGGAATGAGGAAAATATTAAGGGCGGGACTTGCTTTCTTCCTTGAGGAATTGATGGATCGTATGAAGGAAGCTGGGTGTTGCTAACTAAATGGCGGCAGTTCTGAATGTCAGTTTGCAGTTAGTTTAGAGAATATTTAGTTCCACCCTCCGCTGAGACACATCATGAAGAGAACAGATGTCGTATGGAGGGGGAGTTGCACAGATAAATAATTTATAATAAACTGCATCATTCTTTAAAAAAAAAAGAATAGTTAATTTTGATTTCATGGCGACTTTAATCATTCTATGTATTAATATATGTTTCTAACAACACAGTTAGAAGTAGAAACTCGGTTACATCTGTGCTACATACCAGTTCAAACAGAATTGAGTGACATGACAGGGAAAGGTTACCAGTTGAATATTAGCTCCTGTTCGGCCGATGGACTTTGTCAGCTCTTGACGTTAAATGAGCCAGTGTCTCTTTCAGGTCCTTGGTGAGCTGCCAGAGCACTGTGCCTTTACACTGGTATACGGTGTGCCCATCTACTGGTTGGCTGGGCTCAACAGTGCTCCCGACCGCTTCCTTCTCAGCTTCCTGTTGGTGTGGCTGATGGTGTATTGCAGTCGCTGCATGGCCCTATTTGTGGCGGCAGCCCTGCCAACATTGCAGACCTCGTCTTTCATGGGCAACTCTCTCTTCACTGTCTTCTACTTGACTGCTGGCTTTGTCATTAGTCTGGAAAACATGTGGCTGGGTAAAAACATCACTGAGTTAACTGAATTGACACTACAAATCTGCTAGTATTCCTTGAATTAATACTTATTTTCATTACCAACAGTGGCATCTTGGTTTTCTTACATATCCTTCATGCGTTGGGGTTTTGAGGGAATGCTGCAGGTTCAGTTCCGTGGGACCAGACTCCCAATCTCTATTGGAAACTTCACTGTAGAATTTGATGGTATTAAGGTGAGTAATCTGACCTCACTGAACAACTATGGTTTATATTCATGGATACCATTGCATTTAAATGTTACGCTTTGTTTTCAGGTTGTGGAGATGATGAACATGAACCAGTATCCACTGTATTCCTGCTACCTGGTGCTTATTGCTGTTGCTTTAGTTTTCATACTGCTCTATTATCTGTCACTAAGATTCATTAAACAGAAATCCAGTCAGGACTGGTGAGGAGGACAGATCAAATCAGCAGCATGAAATCTGGTCCACATTTGCAGCTTTTTCCTACCAAGAAACCGCTCTTATAACCACAGATTTTATAAAGCAACTCTGTCAAGTCAAAATATAGCTCTCACCAAAATGAATGTTATGCCAAATATGTTGAAGATTCAAAGTATGGAATCTGATTATTTAACTCTTTACAGACATTTTATTCAGTGTACTGATGCATTTCATCTATTGAGTTCAATCACAACAGAACAATCTCTGGTTTTCAATTTGAAGGCTTCTGAGATGACTGGGTGATTGAGGCTGAAACTATACCTACGTCAAATAATATTGAGTTTCATATCATTGTACTACCACTAACTGCCGCTGGATGGCAGTAACATACTATGTTTTTTTTCACTCTTTAAAGTTTACTTAATTATTAACTTTTTTGGTAACCACTTGACATCATGTTTGGAAGATACCTTTCAACAAATTTACTGTAACATGTCACAATGTAGATTTGTCACAGTGTACTACTATAAGAGATTTGAAAGTTTTAAATGTTTAGAAACCCAAATGCACTGGTGCAACATACAGATATAAGATTTAGGCCTAATAATTTGCTACTCGGAATGTATGTGTTTGATTCCACATGTCTGCTGTAATTTATGCAGCATGATGTTGAACAGAGAGATAAATAACTACAACTGCAAGAGAAATAAAAAATACTGATGTGATGTTTCAAACATTACTTGTATTTAACAATTAAATATACAACCTAATGTCAAAGTCAGTGTCAGAACAAATTTTTTACTGGATATATTCCAGTCGTAGGCTACACAAAATCTGGATGTCTCTTTATAAGAAATATTGGTAGCACTTTATTTTACAGTCCTGTTCCTTATGTAGCCTACTTATTATTGTAATTACAAAAACTGAGTAATAACTACTAACCCTGAACCTAAACTTAACCCAGCCATGTTACCTTATATTACTCAGTACTTAGGTAAGTACATCACATAAATGCACACACATGTAAAATACAGTGCAACCGAGATATCTGTAAAACTGTCTGACTGTGTGCCAAATGTTTCTGTAAAATTAAGAGCAAGATATATTATTAGACTTGCTCATCTGTTTTAGTCACGTGACTCTTTCACTCATCCTCATATTTGTGTATGGAAGTCTATTTTTGCCACATATGGGGATGAATTGTGTATTTAGTGTATATATAAATGTACAATTGTAAGAGTTGGTAGGGTCTATGCTAACTTGAGATCTGTAAAAAAAAACTGACCTGGTATGGATCCAATGTAATAGTGACGTAGCTTGCTCCACTGATGGTCATAAATATGATGCGCGAGCAGCAAAGTCTAAAACAGATTAACAGCAAAACAACTGTCCTTACAGTAGCTCTTAGTGTCGGCACAGTCTTAGAATCTACGACAGGGAAAACTTAAAAACAATAATGTTTGTTAAAATGGAGGAAACTGAAACGGGTGTATAAGACAGTGTGACTTTCTGTGAAGACAAAAATGCAGATCCACTTGAAGTATATTTCTAAACTGTTTTGATATCATCATTTATATATCATTTTAAAATGTAATGATGCTAGTGAGCTTGCTAAGAGCTCTTGAAAGATGTCATCTCTCTAAAGGCACCGCATCAGCTTTTACTCTGCCATCTGCATTTGGCTTGAACAAATCCTCTGGTGTTCTCCAATTCTCCTGAACTTCCTGACCGAGGAGAAAACAGCCGTCCACCGCCCTTTGAGACAGAAAACTGCGGGAGAATGAGCTCCACTGCAATACCAAAACAGAAATTTTACATGACGTAACAGTATTTAATATAATTCACAAAAATGTGATACGAGCAAGTGTCACAATAAATGTCTGTAACTGTAACCCCTCCATATTTGCAATAAAAAAAAGTGTCACAATAGGCTACACTACAGATCAAAAGGTTTGCGTTAGTACGATTTTTTTAAAATAATAAATTCATACCTTTACCTTTAAGGGTCCTCTTTTAAATAAACAGTAAAAAAAAAAAAAAAAAGAGTTCTATTCATCGAAGAATCTTGAAAAAATAATTGATAATGTTTCTTGAACCGAATGTTAGAATGATTTCAAAAAAAAAAAAAAAGATTATGTAACTGAAGCAACTATGCTGAAAATTCAGCTTTGCCATTTTAGGAGTAAATTGCATTTTTTTTTAAATGGATTCAAACAGAAAAAGTCATTTTAAATTATGTAATAAAATATGTAACAATATTAATGTTCTCTCTGTATTTTTGATCAAATAAATGCAGTCTTGGTGAGCATAAGAGACTTTTTTCAAAAATAATGCAGACTCCAAACTTTTTAATAGTAGTGTAGATGTATTTTATTCAAAGTAAATGCATGTGTTAATGTACCTGGAATCGAAAATGTTGGAATACACAAAGTGCTTCACAACTTTTACTTGGTGGTTTGATATCTAAATGTAAACAAATTGTATGACTTAATTTTCAACGTTATCTACATTATAAAATTAAAGGACACGCTCCAATGTATTACTGGCATTCAATTACGTGTGCAGTGACAATACTGTGTCACGAGAGAGAGGTCAGAGGTCAAACCTACACTAGTAAAGACACCAGGACAGAAGGGCTGGTCCACCGACGGTCACAGCGAGATCTCTTCAGACTTCAGTTGACTGCCACTGGATGGCAGCGATGTTCTGTTCGTTTCCTTCCACACTTGTTCAATTTGGCAAGAGATTAGAGCAGAGCTTTGGTAAATATCCATAAACAGCTTTTCTTTGTTCCAGTCTGAATGTTTATTTATTCAAATATGTAGAAGATTTTACTGCTCATCAAAGCGTGTGCCAATAAGGCTATATCAAAAATCTTTTGAAAGGTTTTGTAAGTCATGGATTTGTTTTAAAAGCTAGATAATGTACGTTTTTTGCACTTGTGCTAAATCCTGATAAATGTACGTTTCAAAGAAGAAACAAATTGAAAGCAGGATGCATGTCAGCTGATCCATGATTGTTCCAATGAGATGTTTATTATACAGCACTGTATACATTACTACATAACTAAGATTATGGGTAATGAAATGGTAAAGAACTTTACGGAGCTTTTCACAAATAATCCATGTTGTCATTTAATGCTTCTTATATGAATATTTCCATTTGTTGAACACAGCTCATTGTGACACTCATTTAAGGAACAAACAAAAGAAAAGATAAAAAAAGAAACTTAACGAAAGAGCCACTAAAGTTTTGGGTTTACATTTATTTGCATAAATATTTATGTACACGTTAACTATATCATGACATCATTATGAAGGGCAAAAACAAACAATCACAGTTTAACACACAAGCTGTGCACATCTGCTGTATATTAAAAAAAGAAGATTGAAGGAAGGTGTTTTTAGTTGCCGGCCGGCCCCATGGATTCCAAGCGCTGCTGATTCAGTTTTTCTGCATAGAAACTAAAAGACTCCTGCGAGACAAAAAACAAAAAGCATTTTTAGAGTCAAAACAAGCCAAAAAATTTCCAACACAATTGTACTTTGAGTGAGTGTTGTGTTGCAGTCAGAATCCGTGGGCTCTGTGTGTAGTTGTGTGTTTCCTGCCCTCTAGGGCAAACTAATAACAACCACACGGTCCAAACCAATCCTACGCTCTCGTTTCATCTTACAAACCGTATTACTTCACAAATAACATATTTACTCGTTCCCCCTCCCGTAATTAAACAGCACAGGCTCTCTATTTTTGGAAGGTGAGTGCTTTTAGAAGATTACCATTTCTCCAACAATGTATATTCCCTTATTAATGGGGTAATTAAAGTCGATAAATAACAGCCGCTGTGTACGAGAAATGAGGCCAGATGTGAACGGCACCTCAAATCTCTCCTTATCGCCTCTCTCCGGAGACTCTTTGTACTGTGGTATTAGTGGCAGCCGCGGGACCGAAGGAGTTGAATGGAGCGGGATGGAGTGCTACCTGAGATTGCTTTGTGGGAACTTAAAAGGTGCACTGAGAGCGCGGAGGTGCGGTGAGGTTTGTAGATGGCAGGCTGTTGAAAAACACCGGAGCGCAGTTCTGACAGGGAGTAAATAATACACGAGCGTGTGAAGTGGACTGAGGCGGCTCTTGCGCTACTGTAAAAGTAGAAGTATTTTAGGTGTGACTTCAGACTGGACACTAATCAATTAGTGCTTGACCAAGTTCACAAATGGTTATTAAATAAAATAGCTCGACATCCAATCATGCAGAAAAATCACAACTGCCCACATAATGGGCGCACAGCATGTGTGGATCATGAAGCTCATGTTTTGAATTAGGCAATTTGTTGCATAAAACGGTTTAAGTAAACATCTACATTACTGCATTTATTTGACAAAAAATACAGTAAAACTGATATTACAACCAAAAAAAAAACCTATTTGAATAAATTTTGAAATGTAATGAATTCCTGTAATAACAAAGTTGCATTTTCAGCATCATTACTCCAGTCTTCTGTCACATGATCTTTTTTTAGGACACTTTAGGACTAGTAAAAACCGTAGTGTTTGCAGAAGGAAATATACCACTCTATATTCATTGTGTGAGTATTCTATGTGCAAGTAGGGCTGAACGTTATATTAAATATTCACTATATTTGTGATGATTTTGCTGGAGATATAAAAACTGGCGACATCATGAATATCGCAAAGATTTGAGTGTGCTTACAATTTGGCCGTTAAGTCTTTATGAAAGTATCTAAAATTTATGAAAAGCAGCAAAAATATCATTTGAGTGGGAAAGTCAGACTCATTTCAGTAAGTCCGTTCAAACTGTCCATTGAAATGAGTCAATTCAAAATTCGAAAAGGACAATTTGCCTGTATAATCTGAGCCGATAGCCTCGTGGGCAGCACTCCTACATGTAGTGTGGTCGCACTGAGCTTAGGTACTCTTCCCGGTCCTAAACTTTGTGGCATGATGCATTATCTTGCTGGAAGTAGCCTTCAAAAGATGGATACACTGTGGTCATAAAGGGATGGACATGGTCCACAACAATACTCAGTTTGCCTGTGGTTTTTAAACAATGGTCAATTGGTACCAAGAGGCCCAAAGTGTGCCAAGAAAATATCCCCGACACCATTAGACCACCACCAGCCTGAACCGCTGATACAAGATGGATCCATGCGTTCATGTTGTTTATGCCAAATTCTGATACTACCATCTGAAAGCAGCAGAAATCCAGATTTATCAGACCAAGCAATGTTTTTACAATCTTCTATTGTCCAATTGGGTGAGCCCATGCAAACTGTAGCCACAGTTTCCTGTTCTTCACTGACAGGAGTGGCGGCCGGTGTGTCTTCTGATGCTGTAGCCCATCTACTTCAAGGTTGAGAATTCAGAGATGATCTTCTGCAGACCTCGGTTGTAACAAGTGGTATTCAAGTTACTGTTGCCTTTCTATCAGCTGAACATGTCTGGCCATTCTCCTCTGACATCTGGCTTCAACAAGGCATTTTCGCCCACAGACCTGCCACTCACTGGATATTACATTTTTTTCAGGTCATTCTCTGTAAATATTAGAGATGGTTGTGTGTGAAAATCCCAGCCGATCATCAGTTTCTGAAACTCTCAGACTAGCCTGTCTGGCACAAACAACAATTCCGCATTCAATGTCACTTAAATCATCTTTCTTCCCCATTCTGATCCTCAGCTTGAACTTCAGCAGATTGTCTTGACCATGTCTACATGCCTAAATGCATTGAGTTTCTGCCATGTGATTGGCTGATTAGATATTTGCATTAACAAGCAGTTGTAGAACAAGTGTACCTAATAAAGTGGCCAGTAAGTGAATCGCTGCATCCGAAATCACATACAGTAATGTACTACATCCACCATGTTGTCATTGTCATGTGAACTACGGCATCAGTTGCGTCGCTTTACTTTCATTCACAAATCCTCTCCTCTGGCCTCGTGGGATAGTAAAGAGGTCCATCGAATGCAAACTTCAGAATCTCAGAAGTAGTAGGTAATCCAGGTACTTTTTGTCTAATGTTTGATAAATGCTGTGAATTTGTACATACTACTTGGCTCACATACTGTTTTTCGTATAATATAGTATAAAAGGCGGCACATTCGGACAAAGCGTATTAATCTTGTGGTCAGTTACTGGAAAAAATATTACGTTTGCAATTATTTAAGCAATTTTTAACTACATTTTTTTTTTAAACATTTCAATCGACTTTGCAACAATGCCGGTTTGGTTTAAATGATTCCTCTTATTTAGCAATAAACTTGCCCTAAAATGACATGTTCAAAATGTATGAAGTGTTAAAAAATTGTGGGTGATTACCGGAGGCTCTTGGAAGGGAAGAGTTTCTCCAGCTTCCGTGTATAGTAGCGCCAGTCTTTTGAGAGTCAAGTCCTCAGCCTTCACCCCCTCAGCCTGCATGCGTTCATACAGAGCCTTCGCTGAACTGAGGTCCTTATCCAAACCTGTTGAGAGTGAGGCAGAAAAAACAGCGGTGTTAAACAACCAATATTTCATTCTGCACATATCAGGCCTCATGAAATAGTGATGCTGCAGAGGTCTCTAAGTACTGAAACGTGTCAGAGTTCTCACGGTAGGCTGGCTAAAGTAGCCCCTCATTAGGGAACACGTGTTTGTATTAGCAAACGTGCCTCCTGTGAGTCAGTCAATGCGTTTCGCTTGTTGCATTTTTAATTGGCAGACTATTAACGGACTTGCTTTGCTGTGTGCCAAAACAGTGGGGTGACTCAAACAGACCAGTGAGATGAGAACAGACTTAATGCCATTGTCCACCAGATGAACCATGTAGCTTTTAACAGTGATCATGTTCAAATAAAACACTATGCAATGACAGAGGGCAGAACAACATGTGCAGTTCTAGATGAGTACAGAGTAACACAATAGCACTAATTGTTTAAGGTGCTCACATTTCCTTTTGTTCATTTACACAGGCAAAATTCAGTCATCTTACCCAAACAGATTTCGCAATGGGTTAAATTGGTTACACGGATTTGCTGCGTTGACTTACAAAAAGCTGCCTGGTTTGAAAGTGACCACTGTGTGAGCTGTGCTTCATTCATTAACATGCGCTATTAGCAACGGACCTTTTTGCCTGTGAAATTTCACAGCATTTTTAGATGACATCTATACAAGAATTAAAAAAAAAAAATATATATATATATATAAAATATATGCATGATAAATACATGTATATATGAACACATGGGTCAGCAAGATTTTGTTTTTGAAAAGTTTTTTTTTTATTCTCAACAAGGCTGCATTTAATTTATCAAAAATACAGTAAAACTAGAAATATTGTGAAATATTACTGCAATTTAAAATTACATTTTAAAATGTATTCAAATAGAAAAGTTATTTATTTCTGTTTTGACAGCTGAATTTGTCATCATTCCTCCAGTCTTCAGTGTCACATGATCCTTCAGAAATTATTCCAACATGCTGATTTGGTGCTCAAGACACATTTCTTATCAACTGAAAACAGTTGAGCCAATAATATTTTTGTGAAAACGGACGCTTTTTTTCAGGACTCTACTGAATAGAAAGTTCAAACGAACATTTATTGGAAATATTATGTAACATTATAAATGTCTTTACTGTCACTTTTGATCAATTTAAAGTCTTCTTGTTTAATAAAGTATTAAGTTCTTTAAAAATACATCTTACTGACCCTAAAGTTGACCGTTAGTGCATATCACCATGGAAATTAGGTTTGATACAAAGAGTGGTCTTACTGTAGCATTTCATCAGGTGTGAATAGATATTCTCCTTCTCTGTGAAGTCAGGAATCAGCTCTGACAGTCTCTTGATTTTAGCAGCCTATACAGGGAGGAAAATAGTCTTTATTCACAAACTGTGTGACCATATTGTGCCCGATTTTATGGAATAACTTCATGCTCTAAATTGACTTGAAATGGATGCACTAAGGCTAGAACAAACTCGGCTTGTTTACCTGTCCCGGCTTCTGAGCCGCTCGTAACATGTATGTGAACATTACGCCCTTCTGTTCGTTGACAGCCGCACAGCGCTAAAGCAATCAAAGAAGCACAAGAGACCTAAAACTCTCAACAAACATTTACCGCATATCATAACGTGTGTGTTTTCATGCTAGCACAGTATCTGCCCTTGAGCAAAACATAACCCTTGTTACTTGTATTTCCTGTATCCACAGCAGGCAGTTAAAAGGTGGTGTATGGAGGTGTGTGTAACAGCATGATGGGAGCATGTGTTTTAAATGTATCCATCTTCCATTACATCCTTTAGCACTCAGTGCAGCGCTCTATAGTTAAGGGTTAATTATACAGCTAATAAGGGAGTCAGGCAAATAACCACTTATTTCTTTATGAAAATTAAAATGTACAGTGTCTGCCCAATTTAAAGTACAATTATCTACACTTAGCCGTATAAAGGCTTTGAATTGCATCGGCGTGCTCCTGAGCTTTCAAGCGCCGGTGTGCAATTTTCACACTCTTTAATCAGGACAATATAACACAAGTTAAATGAAGGCACAGTGAATTCCGGAAGGGTAAACTGTGCTGTACAGAAACTGTAGGTCTTGAGAAGACTCAACCACCTCAAGTAGCTTTGTTAGCGGGTACAAAGAAATCAGGCCTTTTATGATACTGTGGGTACCTTTAAAGCAAACATGGACTAAACATTTTATTTAGCAATTCATGTTACATGCATTTGTGGCATAATAGCAATTTTTTAAATTATGTTACAGGCATTTACAATCTCTTAAAAGCACTAATGTATTTCATGCATTATTTGAACTGAAAAGTTTTCAAAAAATGAAATAGTTTTGTTACTAAACGAGGACTTATTAAACACGTTTTATACACGTTAAATTATAGTCACTAAAATGGTGCGGACATTTATTTTCAATACAGAAATTCTAATTATTTACCATTCCAATATTACATTTTTCAGGACTATGGTCTGATCTAGGTGGATGAGTTTCTGATTTTTCTCTACATAAAAAGTCATTTTCTTTCTGGGTTTTACCATGTTGACATGATTATAGCAGGATTGAAAACTGGATTATATAAATTTAGCTAGTTACATGTTAAAAAGGGGAACAAAACCATGCAACTTTTTGTTCATATGTAAAAAACAAAGTTTTTTATATTTTTTATTAAACTGATTTCTGTTCCTCCATTTAAAGTCTATGTAACCAAAGCTTTCAAGCTTCAAAAAGTTAAGACACTGTAAGAGTAATGGATATTTAAATTTGGTCAACAGAAGTTTAACAGTATTTGCTTGAAGCGCGAGAATAAACCTCAGAGTTCTCTCACATTAAGCCAAGCTCGCACGTTTGAGCATTCATTCACCATTTTTGATGAGCTCAATGTACTGTATTGTGCATGGATCAATCTTTTTATGTTTTATTCTGTTCATCATATAAGACTTGGATTAAAGCTCTTGATTTATATGGATTACATTTATGAACCTTTAAAATATGAAAGTTTTTTTGGAGAGGGTTTTTCAACAGAGGGGCAGACATCTCTCATATTTCATCCCCCCCAAAAAAAATATCGGTAGCACTTTACAGTCCTTGTTCCCATGTACTTAATTATTAAAATAACTGAATAACTACCCCTGAACCTACCCCTAAACCTAATCGTAACCCATGTAGTTACCTTATATTAATAAGAACTTTCTTAGGCAAGTACAGCTTAGCCCCTTTTACTTCTATTGCAGGTGCTCAACATTACACCACAAACTCTAATACAGTACAGATTCATTTGTATTGAACCCGGAAAATGTCTGAGATGCTTTGAAAAAAGTCTCATCCTGTCCTGTGTGTGTGTTGGTATGCGTCTTTTGAAACTGCTGGACTGCCCTGCGCTTTCTCTGAGTTCAGCGGCAATGAGGTCACATTATTAGCCAATCGTGAAGGCTGTGGGATTCTCTTGCATCTGCTGAATTAAAAGCAGAGGGGCCTGGGAGGCTTTTAACAGGCTGCTATATTAAAATGAACACAGACTAAGGTGGGCAGAGTCCATTTACGACAATCAGAGCAATTAAAACTACAGCCCAGCAGCTTCACTCCTAAGAGTTACTCTCTGATGCCATTCACGACACCTACAACACGACGAACAAGATCAAACCAAACATGCTGATCTAAGACTTTCTGTAAAAATAATCATCTTTTGATATTTAGCATTCCATCTCAGGGACGCTGTGAAGCAACGCTTCCTGTTATTTCGACATCTCAAAGGATATTACTCACTCCTGGGTTTAGTGGTGCCTTAATGCAGCCATTTTGTTCCTTGACTCGCTAAAGTGCTTTTTGAAAAAGGGAGAGGAAAAATCTTGTACAAGACCATCTAAGCAAGTAAAAACGACTGAATGATTAAAATATGAGACAGCAAGGTCAAAAAGAGCAGCGTTCACTTGAGTTGGAATTGTGGTTAGCAGCAGGGTCAGCTAGTTGCAATACCACCTCGAATTAGATTCAGCAATTTAGCAAGGTCACAGAGTCCTCATGCATATCTTGGTTTGTTAAGAGACGGTACCTGCAGGAGAAACTTGGCCTCTTCTGTCCTGCCCATGTCCAAGTAAGCCAGGAAGAGGTCTGTAGCGGCTCTGTAGGAGGCAAAGTGATTGCAGAGCCTTTCTGCCATGGCACTCACTGGACATAGAGAGACATGTCAATCAATCACATGCCTACACAATGATTACTATGTTACAACACATCATTGGGTGCTCTAATGTATCTCCAAACCAGAAACTCACAAACAAGAGCTAGAAGTCAGTTTAGAAGTACTCTAAAAATTCTGTGTATCAGTGGTTCTCAACCTTTTTCTCTTCAAGAAACCCATTTGGAGACTCCATACCACCATGTAAGCTATATATATATGTGTGTGTGTGTGTGTGTGTGTGTGTATGTGTGTGTGTGTGTGTGTGTATGTATATATAAACATATATATATGCCCTTGTAACCACCCCTTGACTCACATTCTACAATCCAATTAATTCCTGATTGACCAAATATGGTTCAGCTCCTTTTTTTCTCATTCAAGCAATTTCAGTCTGATACGTCACAATAGGAGAGAAAACTTGCACGCAATTTCCATTTCATGCCGACTTTAAGTGTAAAAAAAGTAATAAATATTAAAAAAAATTGTTTTTGAGAAGTTTCAAGAACTGTATGTTCTACAATAAAACTCTTGTTGATGGGACAGACTAAAATACGGATTAAATATTTTGTTGAGGTGCCCTGGTTGAGAACCACAGATATAGATGAAGAGGTGGTGTGCGGGTCTCACATCTATCTAGTGCAGCATCATTGTTGGCTTCTAGAACTTTGCGGAAGACAAAGGAAATACTGGCGTTCTGATTCTCTGTGTTCTGGGTGTAAACGGACTCCAACAGCTCCACTGCACTGTCAATGTCCCCACTGCAGAAGAAAGGAGAGTTCATACTCAGTGTTAGTGATTTAAACAAACCCTTTATAGCCAAAGTTTCTTAGGGATTTTATCCATTAATCTCCTCAGGTGTGAAATACAGCATTATTCATGATGACTTACGCCTCCATGAATATGGGCTTTGTAAACAAAGTGTCTTACAAAATTTTTAATCAATATATTGTTATTTGTGAATAAGTAGGTAGGATGATTTTCACATTATTTTGAAGCAAAAACTCTACAAGAGCCAGTTCTCAAAAGTCTTGTGGACACATATTTAATGATTTTTGTGACCTTATTTCGACGTATTTTTTTCTCTCAATAAACACACATAAATGTTATTATCTCCAACATGTACATAGATGTAGCTCACATATGATTTTAGCCCAGTTTGTGCTGAATACAGTGTAACGAGACTTTAATATGTTTATATTAGGGGTGTAACGATACACGTATTGGTATTTAACCGTTCAGTACAAGGCTTTCGGTTCGGTAAGCATTACAAATCGAACGATTCCGTTGGACCATTTTTCCTGCCTAAATACTTATTCTTCCAGCCACTTTCGTTGGAATTTGCACTTTCCCATTTCTTTGTGACCTTACGAGATTTACTTTAAAATTTACTGGAGTTTTACTCCTCCACGTCCCAGCCCCAAACGGAAGTTTTGCATCGGCCGGAGACAATTGCCAAACTGGATCTGCGCGTTTATCACTCCAAAGTACATATTTTATGATAGCAAATCAAAGTTATTAATTATGACGGCTATCTACTTAAAATAAGTTGGTAATATTTCTTCGTCAAACCAATCTAAAAAAAGTGAATGCGTGAAGAAATAAAATGTAATGCTTTTCAACGCCATTTAAGGCCTTAATTTTCACAAAATTCACTTTTAATGCTTTTCAATGCCAAGCAGAAACTCTGTTTAAATATATATAACGGGTCCTAACATCAAGTACTTAATTCATACTAAACTAGTTTTAGGTGAATGAACAAGATAGCTTGTAAAACATACTTTTACAGTTCAAACTAAAAGGCAGGTGGAAAAAAGCAAGCCATGGGAAAATTTCCATTCCATTTCTGCTTCCCCTCCATCCCCCAACTTTCATTTACAGAACACTAAGTGCATAAAACTTTCATTGGCCACATTAATATTCCGGGCCCAGCCATCGATTGTCATCCTTCGCCATTCCTAAAGTCCTGAGACAGTGTAGGACAGCGGAAGAGCAAAGCGTTCCTCACGGCTCACGGCTCCCCGTTCACACAGCTTTATACTGTCGGGGTGAACTCTGACCCCCGGGGGGACATAAGCAACAGTGACACGTGTGCTGTGTGCAGCTGAGCCAAGCTGACTGGTTAAGAGGCGAGATGGGGGCTCCGGAAACCAGGCACCACATTAATATGGTCCATTGTGAATTATTCAGACTACATAGTCATAGCCATCACAGCAGATTTGAGCCTTAATAATAATGGGGGAAGAGGGGTGAAGGGGATGGAGGAAAGGTAAGATGAAAGAACAGGAAGATGAAATTGAGGTGGGAGAAAAGGCCACATGAGCAGACGGTCCTTTGTTAGACAACAAACCTTTGATGACACCAATTTAGTCAAGGTCAAACCACTAAAAGGTCACATTTCAAGGTATTTACAGAAACAAGGGTGCTTCATTGTTCTTTTCGTGAATTTGTTTTCACAAAAATAACCAAGAAAAGATTGTGCGGGTAGAATCTAATCTCACCTGCCAGACAGTCTGCTAGTGCTCCCTTTGTTAGAAACATTGAGCATGTAGTTCAGAGTTTCTGAGATAATACAATACAATCAAGTCCTTGTCGCAGTCTTAACCTCGAAGTCATCTGCGTTCTTCCAGCAGCCAGGTATGTGGTGGCAATTTTTGCTGCATTTAGTTTCACTGTGCATCCAGTTTAAAAACATCTGAACGGCTGCTCATCTCAAGTATTGTAAGCCTTGCTCTAGTAGCCAAGCCAACGAATAAGGAGATCTTTGAGTCTTGTAGCTGTATAATACATTTTGGTGCATGGCATCGCTGCTGTGATGACGGTGTTGTAGGTGGTTGCTTCCACAAGTGTCTACTGAAATTCAGGTCATTAGATATAGGTCATGTCCCAATTTACAGGGTTTCCACACCTTTTGACCAACGAATTGCCATGATTTTTCAATTGACTCAAGTTGTTCATAATTACTGGATGAGGATAAAAAAATAAAAAAATAAAGTACCTTGAAAATTGCCCATGTCTTTTAAAGATTTTGTTCAATTGCATGTGTTTTCTGTAAAAATATGCCTGAATTTAAAAACTCCATATTTTTGTTTTTTAGCTTTTCTATGAGAGTGAAATAACTCTGCATGTACGCAACTGTTCAAAAGTTTGGGGTCAGAAATTAATAAAAAAAAATACTTACATTTCAAATTAATGCTGTTCTTTGAACTTTACATTCATCAAAGAATTCTAAATCTAAAATACATCACGGATTCATATTAAGAAGCTGTTTTCAACACTGATAAGAAATGTATTGGCTTGGTGAACATAAGAGACTTCTTTCTAAAACAGAAAAAAATCTTACAGAACCCACACTTTTGAACAGTAGAGTAAGTCTAATGATATTTCGAAAGTTTTATTCACGTTCAAGCATAATTTGAAAAGCAGATTGCTTTAAATATTAGTAATATCTATCATCAAGCTGCACCATGTGAGGTACTACTCCCA
>JARPMJ010007778.1:27500-40146 GCA_033366665.1 Phoxinus dragarum | reverse complement strand
ATATTATTCTGATAGATAGATACATTACTGAAGGCTATTGAGAAATATACAAATATATGCATTATTTACAAGCCGATTTTAACTTTAATTGCCTGATGTAAATAAGAATAATTGTAGGGCGGGGCTTGTTTTGTCCTTGGGCTTTGATTGGATGGTAAGAAGTTGGGCGTTGCTAACTAATGGAGGCAGATCTGAATGTGGAGGATATTTAGTCGAGACGCACGTCATGAAGAGAACAAATGTCGTTAGGTTAACGCTTATCATTTTAGATTAAGAGTGAACTTGAATGAAAAAAAAATGATGCTCACGGATCAATTCTTTATAATAAACACTGCAACATTCTGTGAAAAAAAAATTGTCAATTGATTACATGGCACTTTTATACCGCATAGCAACCACCTTGGGTACCCTAGCAACCAGATAGCAACACCCTAGCAACCATTCCAAATACCTTAGCAACCACATAGCAACACCTCAGCAACCACCCTGAGTACCCTAGTAACCACATAGCAACACCTTAACAACCACCTCAATTACCCTTAGCAACACCCTGGCAACAGCCATAAGTACCCTATCAACCACATAGAAAAAAGGCTTGCAAATACATTAGCAACACCCTAGCAACCACCCCGAGAATCCTAGCAAACGCACAGTAACACCCCAGTAACCACTTAGAGTACCCTAGCAATCACATAGGAACACTCTAGCAATCACCCCGAGTATCCTAGCAACCGCATAGTAACACCCTAGCAACCACTCAGAATACCCAAGAAACCACATAGCAACACCCTAACAACCACACCAAATACCCTTAGCAACACCCTAGCAACCACAATACCAAGAAACCACATAGCAACACCCTAACAACCACACCAAATACCCTTAGCAACACCCTAGCAACCACCCTAAGTACCCTATCAACCACATAGAAAAAGCCTTGCAACCACCCCAAATACATTAGCACTTGCATAGCAACACCCTAGCAACCACCCCAAGAATCCTAGCAACCGCATAGTAAAACCCTAGCAACCACTCAGAATACCCTAGCAACCACATAGCAACACCCCAACAACCACCTCAAATACCCTTAGCAACACCCTATCAACAGCCCTAAGTACCCTTTCAACCACATAGAAAAAGGCTAGCAATCACCCCAAATACATTAGCAACTGCATAGCAACACCCTAGCAACCACCCCAACAACCATAGCATACGCACAGTAACACCCTAGCAACCACTCAGAGTACCCTAGCAACCACATAGAAACACCCTAGCAACCATCCCAAATACCTTAGCAACTGCATAATAAAAGTAAAACCCTATCTCTCTAATCTTTTTTTTTATCAATCTATCTGTACATCTATCTGAGTAATTTTAAAATTACTAAACCAAAACTTAAAACTATTTGAAACTTGAAGCTGATTAAACTTCTTAACTTTCAGGATCTAGCTTTTCTCTAGCCAACTTCAAAGTTCGTTTACAAACTTCCCTCGTCTGGTTCTGAGAATCCTCTGCGAACACACGCGTCAGCGTCAGGTCCATCACGATCAGCTGCAGGTGTGCACCAGTGGAAGTGTGTTTCCCAGCACACAGCGCTCATTCATGCTGGGAACATGGTGAACATAGCTGAGCGCTCAAACAAACCGCGGATCGAGCTCAGCGGGGCTTTATTTACCAGCACAGCGTCACAGACGAGCCCAGAGAAGCGGATCACATCACAACACCTCTTTATGAAGGAATCTCTATGACCTCTTCACCACACCTAGAGATGATATCTGGAAACATTCATAACTTTCACACTCAATTACGCATACTTTATATAATGTAAAGATATATTAATGCTTCATAACTCCAGCTTGACTCCAACGTTTTTTTTTTTTTGTTGTGGTATCATTTTAAATTCCAATCATTCATTCATTATTAATTATTTGGTCATTTTTGATTTTAGATTTATATATATATTTTTTATGGCTGTCAAAAGATTAATCACGATTAATCGCATCCAAAATAAAAGTTTGTGTTTACATAATATATGTGTGTGTGCGGTGTATAATTATTTATATATACAAAAACACATGCATGTATACATTTAAGAAAAATTGGTTATATTTTTATATAAATTATATAAATGTATATACAGCATATAAATGCAAATATGTCTTAAATATATACATAAATTTGTGTGTATTTATAATAATTATACACAGTACACACAAATATATTATGCAAACACAAACTTTTATTTTGGATGCGATTAATCTTTTGACAGCCCTAATTTTTTTCTGAGTTATGAGTTTGAACTATATTACATCTGTGCCGGAATTACCCTCGAACCGAGAGATCTTTCTCAAAATCAGGGACTGCTAGTTGTAACAATACTTGAATTATATAATAATAATAATCCTTAATATTACATTTGACAGATATTTGCTTAGTCAAGAATGACAGTTACTCTCGCTTGTACTTAGTGACTCTAATTCATGTGATTTTATTTATTATTAAATATTTGTAATTATTTTTTGTTTGAACAAAGTGTTGCTACTTTTTACAATGATCATCAATCATACTAAAGCCATTATTTTATTATCATTCAGATACTATTATAGTATTTATTAATATTTTGAATGTTTATATTTTATTTTTATAAAGTTTTTTTATTTTATTGTTTTTGTCATTTTTTTGCATTTTTTTATTTTGTAAAATATTTCTATATAGTTTATATTAAATTTTATTTAAGTTTTAATAATTAAGTTACTAAAGTTGTTAAATAAATGAGCACTCTAGCAACTATAGCATTGGTTTTCACAGATAAATACCACTCACTTGCTTTATTATTTTATTATAAACATATTTGTCATTGTTCTGAGGGAGGAATAAAGACCTTTCCCTCATATTTCCTCATAAGCGCCTGAAGAGTGATCTAGACAGTGCGGTCTCAACAGGCGACGGGATTTAATCAAGCCTTCAGACGTTCATCCGGCGCTAGTCTTTCTGGACTCGTCAGCCGGTGTTAACCTCATTAGTCACTCTCTAATGCCTTTTATCAAGAATCCTGGAATAATGCCCGCTATTGACATAAATCACACAGCAGCTTCGGGTTATAGTGAAGTCTGGTGTATTATTCTAAGGCAAAACGTTTTTTTTTTTTGTTGCATGTTTTGTTTTCCTTGCACCAGATGTAATATGACATCAGTGTATGAGATACCAGTGAACATCTGGGAGTTTTAATCAGATTTTTTTTTTAAAGAAGTCTCTTCTGCACACCAAGGGTGCATTTATCTGATTAAAAACAGAAAACTGCTGATTAACATTATAATAATAATTTCAGAATTTTACTATGTGAATATACAGTAAAGTGTAATTTATTCCTGTGATCAAAGCTGAATTTATCATCATTACTCCAGTCTTCAGTGTCACATGATCCTCCAGAAATCAGTGTAATATGAGGATCTGATGCTCAAGACACAGTTATGATTATTATCAGTGTTGAACACAGTTCATATTTCTGTGGAAACTGATACATTTTATTTTTCAAGATTCTTTGATGAATAGAAAGTTCAAAATAACAGCATTTATTTGAAATATAAGCTTTTGTTACATTATAAATATCTTTAATTTTCAGCAGTAGTGTGTGTGTGTGTGTGTGTGTGTGTGTGTGTGTGTGTGTGTGTGTGTGTATTAGGGATGGGCAACGATTAATCGCATCCAAAATAAGAGTTTGTGTATAAATAATATGTGTGTGTGTGCTGTGTATAATTATTTTGTATATATAAATACATACACATGCATGTATACAGTACATTTAAGAAAAATGTGTTATTTATATATAACATATTTATATATAATATGTATAAATATATACATGCAAATAGTTCTTAAATATATATATGCATATGTACAAAAGAGTTATACACAGCACACACACATATATTATTGAAACACAAACTTTTATTTTGGATATGATTAATAGTTGCCCATCCCTAATATATATATATAAATATATGAGCCATATGTACAACCATTGGATTTGGGTAAAATTACGAAGTTTAAGAGAACAATTTAAACTCGTACTTTCTGACACATCCATTGTCATGTTTCAGGAAAAGGAGGATGAAGAAGAAGACAAGAAAAGTGAGAAGCAGGAGCTTGAGGACGAGCTGATGTTCGAAGACTTTGAGCTGGGCGATGAAGACTGTGCTCTTCCCGAGGATGAAGAAGCAGAAGAGGAAGGAGAAGAAGAGGAAGGAGAAGAAGAGGAAGAAGGAGAAGAAGAAGGAGAAGTTGAGGCCGACGTCGAAGAAGAAAGCACCAAAATGAAGATCCTGCGGCAGATAGCAGACGTGGCGTCCAAACTCAAAGAAATCATTGGCAATCTGATTACCACTGCAGGAAAAGTAGTGGTAACCATATTACTGGGCCTCACAGGTGGGTAGTGTTGAGGCCCACATCACTCACCACAGGCGATCAGTGCGCAGCCGAACATCAGTGAAAGCTCCAGTGTGCCTTATATCCCAACGCTCAAACACAAACAAACATGTGAGGGATAATGCGCATCCACACAGTTGTTATCGCACAATAAACCCCGTCAGGGTGTTCAGGACCCCGACGCGACGGCAATATCTCGCGGATTGAGTTTAAATATTTTATTAGCTCATTAAACCCAAAGCTTCGATGAAGAAAACAGTTCCTAGCAGGTGGTTTTGAGCCTAGGCAAACTGAAAAGGTCCAACAAAAGGAACATATATGGGATTATGATAGTGTTTGCTTCTGCTGAAGCCGTGAGCCCACATTATTTCAACTTATTTTTAAAATAATAGTTTTTAATGGAATTCCTGGTGAAAAACTACATTACCCATGATGCTATGCAGTAAATTCCACCAACCACAGAGTCAGAATAGCTCTTTAGCTCCGCCCACTCCCATGAAGCACTGTCAGTGACGTAATAGTCGATCTCAAAATACTTAATTTATATAAATATATATATATATATGCATATTTAAAAAATATATATATATATATTGTTGATGCGGAATGTTGCGATCTGACCAATCAGAATCAAGTATTTCAAAGAGCTGTGTAATAAAAATAAATAAAACACCACCCACAGTCATTTTTAAAAGGAAACCTGCCATTTTTGCCAACAAAATTTCAACAACATACAAATATGATAATCATAATCTCAGAGCCTGATTAAGTGTGAGTTAAAATATCATTGCGTGACCTTTATAGCCATGTATAATTCACCTTTTGAAATAAATAAAAGGAACCAGGACATTGACAAACAAACAAGTGTATACTATGGCAAAGACTGTCTCTCAGTATGCGTTTTATTAATGTTAAAATGGTGTAATATTTATGAGTTTGATTACGTGCTTATCCATTAGTTGTCGAATCCAACACTGAAGTGATTAAACTGCAGTTCATCCACTGGCCACTAGAGACCGGCTGCAGAAGAGAGTCAATCCCATAAACCCCCATGATAATATGCCCAACTTTACAGCAGAAAAAACACGTTTACAGCCTGGTACAAAAAGTGGTTTTGGTCTATATAGCTAATTTTGCCCTCCGTGACGACTGTGAGGGGGGTGAATTATGAGTTCTGCATAATTAAGGGGGCGTGGCCACTTGAGTGACAGGTGGATTGCCACTGCTGTCACTACTAGCCGTTTGTCTGCTAGCGTTAGCGTCACGTCACCTCAGCTAATCCGCCTCTTTACCCTTTTTTCGATTATCCGGGAGTGACGCGCGGCCAAGATGGCGCCGGCCGGCTCCGCCCACTTTGGGGCTTCAGAAACGCTCCCCAGAAACACTACGGGTGACGTCACACACACTACGTCCCTTGTTTTTTATGTGCAGTGCACTTGCAGAGAGACTCCGCCCACACGCTCTTCTGATTGGTTGTTATTTTTGATTGATTTTGTCGCATCTCGTAGTCGCGTCAGTCGTCGCTGGAATCTCATCATGTCTGTTCGGACACACTGCAAATTACTTTCCTCTGCCCTCTCCCGTGTGTGTCAGGAATGATGCTGCCGTCTCTGACCTCCAGTGTGTACTTCTTCACCTTCCTGGGGCCTGTGCACCTGGTGGTCTTTCTGCCGGTCCTTCGACCCGCTGCTCTTCAGCTGTCTGTGTGTCCTCATGGCCATCTTCAGCGCAGGACACCTCGTCATGCTCTTCCTATACCAGTTCCAGTTCTTCCAGGAGGCCGTCCCTCCCGGGAACAGTTACGCCAGGTGAGACCACAGAGCCCGAGCCTCTCAAAGCCGGGGTTTAAAGTCTTTTCTCCTCTATTGTGTCGTATATCCAAGTGAAAACGCTTCAGGAACGAGAACAAATGTGGGCGGGGCTTGATTGTGTCTGTGGGGAACTGATTGGATGGTTGTGGTTTGCTATTGGCTGATCTCATGTGAGTGACAGGCTATAGCCCCGCCCACATCATCAGAGAAGAGAAGAGATGCTGCGAGAGGAACTTATTCTGATTCAAGATTACCAGGAACAGGAATTGAACACAATAATGATGATGTGCACCTATACATCATTTAGAATAAACACTGCAATATTCCATTAAAAATGTATTTCATGGTGACTTTAATGGCGTATGTAATGAAGTTGGGTCTCGAAAAAAGCCCCACTGCAAAAAAATATTTTCTTAGTATTTTTTGTCTCGTTTCCAGTCCAAATATCTTAAAATTCTTAAATCAAGATGCATTTACTAGATGAGTACATTTTTGTTTTGTTTTCTGGGGGAAAACGATCAAAATAAAGTGAGTTTTTGCTTAAAACAAGTGAAATTATCTGCCAATGAGGTCAGAAAAATAATCTTAATTAAAACGGAAAATATATTATTTGTCTCACCCCATTGGCAGATCATTTTAAGCAAAAACTCACTTCATTTTGACACCCCATAAAGTAAATGCATCTTGATTTAAGAATTTTTTAAGATATTTGGACTGGAAACAAGACACAAATACTGAGTGAGAAACGCGCGTGTGTCGAGGACGCGCTCCCACCCGCTTCACTGCTCGACGTGCTCAGTTTGGCTTGAGTTTGTGGCTCTTCATCGAGCAGCTGAACGCTTTGACTGATGGCGTTCTGCACGTATAGCCCGCGTGCAGCCGGATCCCCTTACTGTGGCCAATGAGATTACAGCGCTGCTGAAACCAAACACAAAAGGAGAATTCAATTAGAACGATCCGGCGAGCGGGAATCCTACATGTGAGCTCGTCTGTCTGCTGGCCGGTGGGCTCAATCATGCTAATCTAGCGACCTAGCCTGATTAGCCTTGTGGCGTTACAGCGACTGGCGTCCGGTGCCGATCAGAACCAGGCATCGAGGTCAACCTGCCATTAGAGTGATGAAAGGATGGACATTAATGCACAGTTCTGGTTCTGCATGCCCATTGATGATCACTGAGATATAATTACAGGTTTATTTTTGTATGGTCTGTTCATTTAAATTTTAGATAAAGTTTTTGTCATATGTTTTTTTAAATTTGTCTATATAGCTTTTATACATTTTTTGTTTTAGTTATTTTAGTACAGTATGTGACACTGGAAAAATTAGAATATGGTGCAAAAGTTCATTTATTTCAGTAATTCAACTTAAAAGGTGAAACTAATATATTATATAGACTCATTACATGCAAAGTGAGATATTTCAAGCCTTTATTAGTTATCATTTTACAGCTTATGAAAACCTTTTCACAATATTCTAATTTTGAATTTGGGGTTGTCATAAGCTGTACGCCATAATCATCACAATTATAACTAATAAAGGCTTGAAATATCTCACTTTTGCATGTAATGAGTCTATATAATATATTAGTTTCACCTTTTAAGTTGAATTACTGAAATAAATGAACTTTTGCACCATATTTTTCCAGTCTCCCCTGTACATCAAGTTAAACTAAATGGAAATGAGAAATGTTGCTTTGGCATCTAACTGGAATATAATGTTTATTTTTTTCCAATATATTTTATTTCAGTTAATGTAAATTTTATTTTAAGTAAATAATTTTTAATGGGTTTTAGTTTTAGTAATAGTAACCCGACTTCTAGAGAAAGTAGGGGCAATTTTGAAAATATTTAAGCGCCAGAGATGTGCATTAATTATTGAAGAGCTGATGTGATTTCACAGCATGTGTATCCATTAACCCTTTATATTGGCACAATCTCTAGTTTTCATATTTGGTGACTGATTTTTAAAATACATTACAGAGGAGTCGTAATTTATCAATTTGCAACAAGAATATGTTCATACTCCTAAGGCGTGTTCAGACCTTTATTTTGAAATAGTGATGAACATGAAAAATCATGAAAGAATGGTAGAAACCTCAGTTTGTTTTCATGCCAAGAGTTCAAAAGATAGCATCCATTCAATTATTTTAGAAAAAAAGGTCTGAAAATGTTTTAAATATAAAGAAAACAATAATAGATTCAGCATTAGTGATGTGTCAGCGAGCTATAATGCACACACGTGATCTTCTGTGTTTCTTAGAGGTTGAATTCACTTCAAAATCTGCCAAACTTCCAACACTACTTCTGAATAGGATGTCTACTTCATAAATTGTATGAAAATTATAAAAATAATGGTTCAGACTCAAACCACATATGGAGATAGGCGCCCTTATATGGGCAGTAATGTCCACTAGTGGAGAAGTGTGGTACTGCGCACAAACTAAATCTCACTGAACGCTCATTTCAAGAGATATCAACCTAACATTTGAAACTTGTTCAGATTTTTGCCTTTGATTTTTTTGCATTTTTAGAGTCCACCAGGTTTTAAAAAAATATATTTTATATATAAAATATGAATAATTTAATTTTTAATGTTGTACATTTTCATAAACTCAAACTTCTATAACTTTTTTTCTGTTCAACTTAATTTATTTCACTTCTACAAAAATCTGGCAAATGTCTTCTTAAAAACAAGACCAATCTCACATCTATATTCCAAAGCATTCTTTAATTACAACCATTTAAGTTCGAAATGTGCATTTTCATGTCTATTATAAAAGGGCGCGCTTGATAAGGGGTTAACGGAGCCTGTCATCGTCAGTCATCATCATTGAGCTTGGCAGTGTTGGTTTGCATCTCAAAGCATAAACGACCTGCTGTCACACTCTAAAGTCTGATTTAAAGAGTCAATATTCACGCTGCTTTCATTAATCGTGATGTAGTTCGGTGTTGTCTGTGGCTTCTGCCCAGCGCTCCGCTCCAGGAAAGTCCTCGCCACCGAGTAAAGTGCAACAGACACGGAATATCAAACTCTACACTAATGATTTTCTTTATTTGTACAAGGCTTCTGGCTTGTGGAATATGAGCTGCATATTAAGCTGGACGTTCTTGATCACTTTTAAACCTTTTAGGTCTGATGGTTTGATTTGACTCCATGTTAAAGGCATTAATTTCATAGTCATTCACCTTTATGTTGTTTCAAACCTGTATGACTTTCATTTTATCTGTGAAGGTCATTTAATGAATGTTGGAATATAATTGTTTTTGCAATGATGATGTGAACGATTCTGCATCGATGCATAAAAACTAAAGAATCGATTTCAAAAATGTAATTAAAGCTACAATATGTCTTTTTTTTCCGGCGCTAGGAGTCGCTAACCTCTTACAATAACACAGGCGTAGGTTGATGACGCAGTGACGAGCTGAATGCTGGGACTTCTGTCAAGCTGATGGATCTAATAATGTTAATGGATAAGTGAAAACATTCATGTTTTTTAAGATTACAGGGGTATGAGGCAGTCGCGAGTGCTAATAATAGACAGATATCACACGCGAGTCCTGCGGATATAAAGAAAAAAGGATTAATTCTACCGAACTACCCGCAACTGCTGAATTACTCACACAGGTCAGTTTATTTGACGAATTAAACTTGAGGTTGTTCACTCGCTCTAACGTTACACTATCACACTAAACAGCATGTGTTGAAAGTTATAATGTTATTGTGTTAGTTCGTTTGCTTTATGAAACTAGCAGCTTTCTAGTAATCTAGATCAACATTGGATAAAGCCAGGTTCAAAATAATTTTTTCATTGTGTTCACATATTAGATGGAAAAAAATCACAGAGGGATTTATGGATATCTACTTTTGTTATCCTGTAAATCAGAATATACTGTCAATAGCCTTAAAAAATAGATTTTTGCCATGTTTTTTGGAATAAAATGTTAAATAAATCAGGGTAGGAATAATATATTTACAAGTCCCTCTGTAAATGTCTTCATAATATAACTAGGCACAAGACTGGAAGGTTTGGTGTGTATCGGTGCGACTGAAGTGGAGATTTCTGACTTGGAGAATGAGAGAAAAGTCATTTTGAGAAAACGGGCTTTAAAGATTTATCATCAGCCAATGAGATTGCGCATTCAGCCCTTTTACTTTCACGATTGGCTGCTGATAAACAGGAAATTACCATATTGGGTCCGACAGCATTGTACAGGAGAGAGAGAGCTTTCTAACGGTGTGTGTGATGACGGTGCAGACACAGATGTTGATTTATAACGACAACTTTTGATGAATTAATGAGAAATCAACAGACGCGAACAGACACAGTGTAGAAACATAAACACCTAAATGTGTATTTCAGACTTTTTTTCACCTCAAGTCTGAAAGAAGACATGTTACTGAAGACAAATATCCCAAAATCCCCCCCAAAAAAACGATGTTTTTGTCTCGCCTTAAGACATAACCGAAGAATACTTGCCAAGACGGGTATTTTAACTTAAGTTTGTGTGCATGTGTCCGTTCAAGCGCGAGGAGATGCAAAAGATGAATTTGTTCACGCGCTGTCTGAAAAAACATGAATGGTTTAAAATCGTTTGAATGTGTAAATTAGCAAGAAAACACGTGCAAATGATAAACGTTCACTCTGTGATTGTTAAACTCAGCAATTAATCCGAACTGTCGGGCTTGATCCGTACGGATCAACATCTCTAATCGATGTCATGAATCGATATTCCCACAGGCAAATCTAGACGCTTAAGGATGAAAAGCGAATCCACTGGTTTTGGTGTTGCCGGCGGCCTCGGAGAGCCCAGGTGTTTCTCGTTTCCACAGGACGGCTCTTGGCCTGCGCTTGAATTACACAGCTGGTTTCAGGGAGCGCTGCTGCATGCGAGAGAGAGAAAACAATCAAACGTGACTCGAAAAGCCTCTGAGTAACGTAGATGCAATTCTTCTAAATGAAGCCTGGAGTCTCCAATGGCTGGCCTGTGTTATTCTGACACTAATATTCCCCAACGCCTTCAAAAGACCCATTAGCGGCGGATTCGAGACTATAATCGTGCAACTGTTGCGAACGTCGCCCCCGAGCGCGGAGCTGACAGCGAGACACGAGCGCTGGGAAACATCTGTCCTGAAGGCCTCGAAAGCGCCGGCTGTTTGTTTGGCTTCTTCTGTTACACTAGATTAGTAGTTGCCCGACAAGACTTCAAAATGGCAAACCCGTGACCAAACACTGCAAATAAACAACCGTTCTGACCTCTGGAAGGCCAACTTTAAAACTGTAACTCTGCTTATTTGGGCTGAGTCCACATCCTGAAACCGCACACGCATTCAAAGCCTCTATAAAAGACATAGATACTACAAATATGTCCGATGAGGTTTGAGCCGAGCTCAGAAAACACACAGTGAGACGAAGCGGGCCAAGCCAAAGGCACAGACGTGCGGAGGAATCCTGATACCGTTCAGAAACACAATGTGTGGGAGAAGAATAAAAGAGGCAAACGTGCAGAGAAAGCAAAAAAATGGGAGTCATAAGTGAAGAAATATGCTTTTCCAAACCCACAGAATTAAGTGGCTTTTACAGGATTTAGCAGGATTTCTTTCTCAAACTAAACCTGAGGAACACGCTATTAGCAACACATTCGCGAGCCGCCGCGTCTGGGACGGAAAACAAAGCGCTTCTCTCGGACAATCACATAAACAGCACAATCGCTCCCAGCGCTCTGGCGACTCTATTCTGGGTAGAAAACATGTTAATTTAGCAAACCCAGTTATTACTCGAGCGTCGACTGGTTCATAGTTTGAACGGCTCAATGGATGTCTCATATTTAATATTAAATATTATCATATTTAAGTACTCAAAAAATTTATTTTGGCCTCTTGTTAAATTGAATTAATTAAAATTAGCAAAAGTAACACGATTGTTTAATATTTTGTCACAACTTAATTTAATTGTGTTCAATCAACCTAATATATTTAAAACTGGAAGTTTACTTAATTCATTTGTGTGGAAACTACATGAATCATTTTTGTAGTTCCCAGCATGCGTTGCAAGGGACTGCATACATTTAGGGATTAAAGTGTTATTTTATGTGTTTTTCAGTAAATGGAAAGATGTTGTTAGTTAATGTTGGTGTTTAATGTTCAGTTATGTTAGAAACTTAGAGGACTTTCTGTAATGTTTTTGATGAATTTTGTGGGCACTCAGTATACACTTTATTTGCATTAAACCTCACTTGCAGAACTGCACAAGTAATATTTAATATTACTATGTAAAAAGTGGTTTTAATTAAATAGAACACTAGTAACATTCTAGCATTACTGTGCGTTCACACCGCCGGCGGCGAGAGCATCAAAGTGGCCGGAAGCCATTCATTTTCAATGAGAGCCGGCGGCGAGCTCCGGCGAGGGC